>JAWWEN010036558.1:0-14035 GCA_035582955.1 Sycophila texana | reverse complement strand
CTAGTGTGCGCCATATGTTACTAGAAAATCTAGTAACTTTCTAGTAACTGTTACTATATTTTTTTCTCAGTGTAATACTCTCACCAGGAGAGTGTCATACTAACGGAGCATTACTTTGGTTGAAATTGTCGTCTGGTACTCAATCACAGAACAAACCATCTTCAGTTGACTTTTATAAGTCTTTATTTAATAGATACAACATAGTTTTGTAATATTGTTACTGCACTGAGAAGAAAGTAGTGTAAAAATTAAAATCTGTCTGAGAACGTGTCCATAGACTAGACACTGGACTATATCTCATATGAAAATTACTGATTTTACTGATCAGTTTTGGAAATATACATGCGGCAATATATTTATTATATTTTTGGTAAATTTTACTGTATAGCATGGTAATTTTAATCCAAGAGTCTAGTTTGTGGTCGCGTTCCCAGTCAGAAAATAATTTTGATATAATAATAATTTTTTCTCAGTGCGTTTCAGAGTTATGCATTTTTAGTTGACCACATGAAAAACTCCTTTATTCCTATATCTACTTTAAACAAAAACTCATGAAATCAGTGTATACATGCATTTTCAATTGGCCACATGAAAACATTTTCATTCCTATCTCCTTCAAACTAAAAATGTACGAAATCAGTGAGTATATTTTTTTTAGTTGAACGCATGAACAAGACTTTTAATAGCACTTAT
Organism: Sycophila texana; assembly: GCA_035582955.1. Lineage (NCBI taxonomy): Eukaryota > Metazoa > Arthropoda > Insecta > Hymenoptera > Eurytomidae > Sycophila > Sycophila texana. The sequence continues at coordinate 13,342 of JAWWEN010036558.1, read as the reverse complement.
CAATAAAAAGCAAAAGCTCATGGAATCGAAATGAAACAGGCTCATTTCATTATATGCTACCAGAAAACAATTTCCAAAGTTTCATGCAAATCAAGCGATCCGGAGATCTGACGACTAGTCGATCTGACATTCTCCTTTGTCAGCAGTGTACAAGAATCGCGCGTCGCATCGATCCACGCGAAACTGTCAGCTCGCGTGTCTGCCCGATAAGACCCGATCGCGGCGGCAAATGGGGTCACTTGCCGCTCGGCGTCGCAAACGCATCGCCGTAACCAACGAACAAAAAAAAAATGGCACTACGCTAGCCATCCCGTTATCTCCCTCCCTGACCAATAATAATAAAAATAATAATAGTAATAATAATACTAATAAAAGAGTCACACTCTATAGACCGAGCCGATAGCCCGAAGATTTCTAATGTCATCGCTGGCTATCAGTACGACGCAAAATCTGGGTCGATCGACGTAGCCTCGACTTTGAGCTCGGCAAGATCGGCGCTTGTGCAATTTCAAGGACGCTATCGCCTCCCCGAAGAAGATCAGGGCCGCGCGGCTGCAGCGTGCGATGTGGCAAGCGACGCAAAATGCGCCGCGCGTTCGAATTCGCAAGAGCAGGCGCGGATTCTAAGTCGTAGTAGGGACGGTAGTTTTCGTTTTTTCTTTTCTTGTTCTATTTTTATGGCGGCCGATCGGAATTCCTCGACGCGCTGCGGGAGAGAAAGTCGCGCTGAGGGCTCTCCTTGACTTTTATTCATCATTTATTATAAACATAAATTATATATTAAGTATACGGGTTTGGGGTCTATTTTTGCAGCAGGTAAAGTATTGTGACTTTCGACGAAAAGAAAAACAGTGGGCATACTTTTTCGAGATCGGCGGGATCGAAAATTAGTTAAACAATTCGCAATCACAATGATATTCTTATAAATATTTAGATTGCAGAAAAGTTACTTTACTTAAATTCATTTTAATCAATTTCTGCTATGTTAAAGTTTTTTTAAAAGTATAAGAATATTTTTACATTCATTTTTTATAATCAGATTCTTGAAATACTGCACTTTTGTTGGACTTAAAATATCCTTGATCGATTATGAATCAACTTGCCAATTTCGCTCTCAAACTACTTACATGAAGTTAAAAGCTCATAGCATGCACGAACAAGATCCTGAAATCATTTGAATTTCGCATAAAACCTATAATTTAAATTTAAATTATGAATGTTAATAACACTCGATTATAAAATAACATAAGTCATTACATAATTTAAGTTCACATAATAAAAAAAAAAACTTTAAAACAGATCAGTACTGCACAGTGAGCAAATTTGCACAAATAAAAGTACGAAAGCCATTAACAGAATCGGACCACCGACTGTCTGATGAATCACGCACGGAATCGGAAAACAGTCTACGTTTACCTGACTATATCCACTAAGACGTTTAACCAACGACCTCCGTAATCGCGTTCTTTTTTTCTCTCTCTTGCTCCCGCATGCCAGATTGAGAAATAACGTGTAATGTGTTCAAAATTGTAATTGGATTGACACGATAAAAATCAAAAGTGCGGTAAAATTAATCGCACGCAAAAAATGATTACTCACTGTCCACAATAATTATATTGATATATTAACATCAACTCGCTCGAAACGCAGACATTAAATCGGCACGACAAGTACACTTCAAAATCTTTATCGTATTTCACTCACGTACGAAAGGAATATAAAAGATATTATATGTATTTATTTAGTTATTTATTTATTTAAAACATTAGACAGGCTAAAAGCCCATTACAAAATAACAATATAGGAAAATGAAAACTAAATCAATAAAAGAGCTAAAATTTAGTAGCAACGAAGCTCAGTGCATTCTAAAACTAATAATAAGGAACTAAAATTTAGTAGTATCGTAATTTACTCTTGAAAGCTCCTATAGCATCTATACTGACAATTTTATCAGACAGAATATTCCAGAATCTTGACAAAACGTCGAGTAAAAACCAGTATTTGTGTTAGAGGAGCCTTCTGGGAAAGATCGCTATTATTATACATAAAAAAATTTAAAAAAAAAGCCATCAGCGATATAAAACATCTAGTCTCCTGTAAAATGAATGAAAAAAAGCGACCACTATATAGCTACAATGAAAGAAAAAGACATCCCTCGATTTACCGCGAATCTGTTGACGATCGTATACATTCAGATCGGGAAATCCCGTCGTGCGTGCGTCTCCACCTTGCGAGGCAATCCGCGTCGCTTTTCTCCTTTTTTTTTCTTTTTTATGCCGCACGCATCAGCCGGCGAGTCACGGAAGATGCCGCGCATAGAGCCGATCGTGGCCTTGAGGCTCGAGAACCCTCGCGACTGCGAGACCGCAACACTCGCGAGCGAGTTTTATATCCTGGCGCTGGGGTGCGAGTGGGCGTGAATCATCATTGTCTTATTTCCTTTCTGACGACGATTCCAGGATTCAAAGTTCGAATTCCGTACTCTCTAAATCTGAATTAGTGAAAAGTCTCCGATTTCACTAAACTTAAGTGAATAGTCACATATTCCTAGTGAAAAGTATCCCACTAATTCAATTAGTGGGATACTTTTAACCTGCAATGTATTACTATATGCAGCAAAATTTCACTAATTCAGATTTACATAGTAAGTTTTTGTATGCGTTACGGCATAAGCTCATTTTCTTCTCTTTGAAAAATGATGAGCTTAAAAGTGAAACCAACGAATTTAAAAAGCGCATAGCTGCGAATCGGAGCTCGGCTTATTTTTAAATCTCCGAATTTTGGAACGTCGGTTCCAAATCAGTTGCATATTAACATGTTCTTTGTATGTATTAATGCACTTGGGAGGACTACAACATAAATTCGTTAAAAAAAAAAATTAATAAAATCGGAAATGACTTGTTGCCGGCTTCTAATATATAAGTAGCGTATAGAGTGTATTAGGAATACATTTTTCCTAAATGTTCTAAATTCTTTTTATTGTATTTAAAACATTTTTCGAGCACATGTGGCAGTCATTTTGAATGCATTGATGTATAATAAAGAACATTGTGTAATTAGTTTCGAATCGACTCATCAAAAATGGAAGGTGAAAGGCGGACAGAACAGTCGTCAGAACAAACGATTCTTCCTTATTAGGTATGGAACATTCTTATAATTTTATTGGTTCCCACACCCTTAGAAGAAAGTTAATTACTAATCAATAGGAAATTAAAAGAAAGCAGTCATCAAAAGAAAATAAAAAAGGAAGGGCACATTCACTTGCCTACTGTTCACCTGTTCACATGCGAGCAGAAGTAAACGAGATGAAATATTAATACTGGATGAAATATTAAATCGTTATCGTTTTACACTTTAATTAAGTGGTTTAACAAATTAACAAAATGGTTAACAAGGACAATTTTTTGTGATTTCAGGTATCTTCATACTGATGTCAGTAGGACTACTGGGTCTAGTGATAGGCACCATAATGCTGATAACCCAACCCGACGAGTTGATCTTCCGCTGGAAGACAAAACTGATGCCCGATGGCGAAATCTTCAACATATGGCGCAAGCCTTCGGCCGATCTCTTTCTCAAAGTCTACCTTTTTAATGTTACTAATCACGAGGCGTACATGGCACGCGAAGACGAGAAACTGCAGCTTCAGGAGATCGGACCTTACGTTTACCAGTGAGTGCATTCGACTATCACGGAATGTAATCCCCTTAGTGTTTCAGTAATGAGTAACTCGGAGCCTTACGCTCTTTATTATTTTACCTCCGATTTTAAAGTCAAAATCTTTCACATAATATGCATCGAATTTCCCTACTTTTTAACAAGATTCCAAAAGAATTTGGTACGGTTCGGTACCGTTCCCTTCAGTACCGGAACAGAACGGATTCCATTGCTTGATGTCAGTGTCGTCAGATATATATCGCAAAAAAACTGTTAATTTGAAGAATTTGTGCTTAAATATTAAGGACAATTTTTTTAAGATAAATTTTCATTTTTAGATTGACATTCGCGAAATTTCTTTTTTGTAAATGTTTTCATTTACTTTAATGAAAAAGATTAATTTTACTTAATATTTTTTTTCTTTTACTTTAGGGAATTCATTGAGCATGGAAATGTAACGTTCAATGACAATGGAACGGTTTCATCGATTCCTCTTCATCCACTCCAATTTATGCCTGAATTGAGCAATGGAACGGAGGAGGACGTCGTTATAATGCCGAATATCGCTTTGCTGGTGAGATTTATATTCTTTAGACATACCTTTAGAGCACAATATAAAGAATGTTCTAAAGCCATTATCATGCCTTAACCCGCGACAGAGCTTTGCTATTAAGAAATATTATTTTATGCAAAATTTATAAACAACGGGTACGAGAAAACTATGCTATTACATTTCATTCTTTTCTAAGTATTTTAGACAATAATATTCATTCTTCTTTGTTGTGCTTCATGTAACAGTACGAATTTGCTGTAGAGACGTAAGCAAAAGCTTGCATGTGCTTGCAAGCTGATGCGAGCTCCAGCATGTCCCTCGTACCCAAAACGTTGATTTTTATACAGTTAAAGTTTCGTTAAATTTGACTGTTGCTCCGCTGGCACCATTATATCTACATCGTCGATAAACATTTTACGGTCTTCGGTGGATAATACAAGATTTTTCTCGCAAAGATCTCCCTCGACTAACACTATTTTATCTTCGAAATTCGGATTGATTCTCCTTAACATTGAAAAGCCTGGAAGCAGCCAAGAACTTTTATTGAAGAATAAATAAAAAATGACGTAATGTTAAGTTATTCTTAAGACATTTCCATCAAATCTTGAGTGCATATAAAGTATTAATGAACTTTCGACGGATACTTTTCAAATTTTGCATGCTAGTTCAATTCAGTTGGACTTACTACGTACAATTTCAAATTTTTTTTTTCAAAAGTAATTTAATATTTTGAAAATGTTATCACTAATAATCATTATACTGCTTAAAATATTGCAAAATTAAAAACCATGTTATTTTAGAGAAGATTTCTTTTAAATTGAATATTTTAGTTTTGACTTGATTTTATTGACAAGTAAGTTTGTTATTAAGTATTGATTTTATAGTACATTCATTTATGCGGTCTATGACTGGGACGGCAGTATCAATGAAATTAAATTTATCCTCGAATATTTCGTTACTCACAATGTTGTTAAAGTATTTCTTCATTTTCTCTTCGATCGTGCCGCCTTTCTTCGGCCTTGCAAGCCGATACAGGCACTTTAAATCTGAACGATCCCTCAACACAACAAAAAAAAAAAAAAAAATTGGTGTCCCGCCTTAATGGCAACGTTCTAAGCCCTATACTTACACACAAAACCTGAAAAATTCGAGTTGATTCGCCGTAAAGCACAAAGTGCCGCAACCATGCAGGTCATTGCAAAATTGCCTGACCGGAAGGTACCGGTGAAATTGCAAAGACCAGCACGCACGGTGCACGCCGATAACGATCGGCGATCATGATATTTATTTTGGGATGCCTATCTCCAGGTAAATATAGCACGAATTCACGAGACTCGTGCGTCGTGTACGACAAACCGGAACTGAATCATTCACGAGTTCATTCTGAATATATAGTAGATTCTATACTACGATACGCGATGCTAGAAGAACTACGATTTGTTTTATTTTATTTTACTAAAGCGCTTGATGCACAAGGCATATTGCAGGTTCCGGAAAAAATGAATGAGATTCGGAATTTCAATTTTCGCGCGCTCGCCTCATTTGACAGCTCCGTCAATTTCGCTATCGTGAAGACTAATTAGTACTCGCAATATGATAAATTTAGTTTGCACAATTTATACAAAGGATTACGTAGCAGTATAATAGGCAAAGCCGTTTCGTACTGTTTTTAATAATCAGCGCCAGAGAATTTACATGAGAATTTCAAATTTCGCGCGATCGTATAATTTTTCGTCTCCCTCGATTTCAATAAAACAATGACATATTATGTTTGCTATATTGTTTTCTTATCGTTTTACTTTGTAAAAATTAATTTTTGTACACATTACACGAGTAAATCTAACACCATAAGTGATATCTGAGTGAGGCTATCTGATCGTATAAAATTTGCAAACGCTTCACACATTATTTTCGTGTAGACACATACAAGTACGTAAATGTAAACTGATAGCATTAACTCCACTTAACACGTGCGCTCAGCATGCGGAATAAGGCCCCGCAGGTTGTCAGTTTTTTCGTGCGACTGGGCTCAAGAGATTGATGCATCGGCGCGAAACCACTTTACCGTTGCCGGTACTAATTTATCGGCAATTATTCGAAATTGCTGTTTATTAAAGTGCGTCGATCGGTTGGGTCCGCGGCATTGAAGGAAAGCCGTCGATCCCTGTAATTACCGCGACCGAGTAAAAAGTCGCCGAGTCTTTTATACGCGCGATATGGATCTCATAACTTTAAGCAGCTAAATATCACAGGGAATCGTCGATCGGTACGAGAGAAAAAGTAAAAGTATATAGTCAGTACACTTGCTCCGGGAGATTTCGCATCGCAGTACCATATATATGTATACGTTTACGTTCGATTCGGAGGGGACATTTTTGGGAAAATGTAACGTTGCATGGAAATTCGATTTCGCATCGAAGAAAAAGCGAATGCACTTTGAAGTTTAATGACCAGTAATATAAACAGATTGAAATTTCGCACCATAAAGTGCGTTTGTTTATTCTTTGATACTTAATCAGTTTTCAATGCTGCAGTTTTTCATGAACGTTTCATTAGAATTCATAATATAAAGAGATTTAAATTTCGCATCACAAACGTAATCGAATGCATATATCATGCTAAACTATTGACTACTTTGATATCGATTAGCCGAGATTCGCGCACAAGAGGGCACGATAGCCTTCTTTTCTTTTCTTTCTTGACCTCACCGATTGGAACCGATTGTGAATGATCTTTAAAAAAAAAAATGAAAAAAAAAATATATAGTGAAACCTTCGTTAGTCCTTTAATTGTAGTGCATTTAGCTCTTTTTTTTACCTTTCTATTTAGCAGAAAGTTTAATAATACGTAGGATTTGTAGATCACAAAGAAAAATAATGTAAAAAGGAGAGGCATTATTTCTTTTCTGCGTAAAAATTGTACATTTAAATCAAAATCCCGTTACATTTTTAAAACACTATTCTACTTAAGTATTTCAGGTAGAAAAAAAAATTAAGACTGGCAATAATGACACGTGAAACCAATTATTAATGCTTTTCATAGTAGAGGCAACGCATGTACAAATAATAATTGCACTTATTACATTAAAAATCACGTAAAGCTTTCAAAAACTTATTCCTATACTTATATTTAAAAATATAATAAATGGGTACAAATCCGTTTTCTATTTACTGTCCCAAGAGACGCAATGACCACACGTGTAGCCAATTATCTTCTCACTCGTCGAGATCAGTCATTAATGCGTTTAATGATGTGCCGAGGCAATGCATATACAAATAATAACTGCACTTTGATAAGCCATCATAAACGCCAAAAGTGCTAATATACATCCGGATGCAGAAAATAGCGCAAAAGAGCTTGCCCGCGCGATAAGCTGATTCATATATAACGCATAACTCGACGATTCAGAGCGATTCGCTAATTTGCGCAAAGCGCGAGCCGACAGGCTGATTAATTGGAGAAATTATTATGTGCCGCACGACATAACAATGACGCGATAGCCCCCTATCGCTGTCCCATATAGTCGTGCAATGCCCGACGATTAATGACTATCGTTTTGCAAACGTCGCTGATTTTTCGCGGGTAGCATCGGCTGCTCGGATTTTTATCCTCGACGGTGCGTAAGTGCACAATGAAGCCCGTTCACGTGGCGGTGTGCACTCGTGCAGAAAGCGCTCGGAATACTTATCTGAGATAATTATTTGCTTATGCAGCAAATGTGGATTTCTCGTTGCTTGATCATTCTGGCAGAGTGTACACTGTAAAAAAAATGTCCTTAAATTTGCTTTCAGTACAGGCATTACATTTCATATTTTATATTAAATATAATCATTTTTTTACATTAAATTTAAAAAACTTTACATTAAATTTAAGTATTTTTCCAATAAATTTTTTGTGATGTACACGCTTAAGTTTTGCTTTCATTATATTACAATAGGTACACATTTAGCGCGGAATTTCACGAAAATTACATACACCATCAGAAGCAATAAAAAAGAATATCCATAATAAGCTTAATATACTGAGAGACATTCTGAAAAGACATGTAAACTTACGTTGCTATATGTTTTATTTAATTTACTAATTTGCAGCCTTTCTGTTTTCAGTCCCTTCATTTAGATAAAAAAGCACTGTTATTTTTACGAAGCTTTCCACACAAGAATATCCTTTTATTCCACATTCGACTGAAATGGCTAACTTTCCCACCCACGGAAAAAATCGGCAGCTTTCACCCCTCTTTCCACAATATAATATACAGACTATGACGAGTCAACAAGATTAAGACAAAAATTCCCGCTATTATTCTCTAGGAACATAATTTTTACCGCAAGCTTCGTTGTATCTACGAAAAAAATTGCCTCAGTGTAGAAAATATCTTGTACCTGCATAACTGTCATCGTCTCAAAAAATATTACCTAAAATCAAATTCTCTGCGTAAGCCTATCACATTTAATTTTACGCAATGAAAAAATTTACCGCTTGGCATAGCGAATGAAACATGCACAAGCATAATGAAGCTTTTTTTAAAATGCATTGAAATATTATTATCGCGTAGATGACTCAATGGACTGCGATCACGTTTCGTTTTTAAATATCGCGCGCAAAAACCGAGAGAGAACAAAAAGGAAAAAAAATAATTAATTCGAAAATAAGCAGGGAATAACAAACTCAGTCGCTATCCGCTTCCGCGTCCGTCAATCAGAAAGCACCTAAATATATTCGGGAATCTCGTCGGTCGCCGACTTTTTCGTGAATCTTCGCGAAGTCTGCCTTTTATTTCTGTGCATGCGGGGCCCTCCTTGTCCACGCAACGCACGGCTCGATCAGGGCCGTTGCTTCCTCACGCAGCTTCGGCGAAGACGCGCACACAAGAAAAATTTCGCTAAAATTTGGAATTACCAGAAAACGATGCCGAGTGTACAACAGATTTATGCGCGGACTTGCTTATTCAGACTTGCAGATTTTGACCAGGCACGAAGTCAACTCCTTCTGCTGTTCTGGCTTATTTACTTTTGCGGAGGGATCTGCTCAATGTACGTGAGTTCGTTTGTATGCAGATGCGCATTTTGTCCGATATCAGGTGGTAGATCGATTGGTAGATATTCCTTTCTTTTTTTTTTTAAATAAACACGGAAGCTTTACTTGTATAATTGAGTTTTATCGGATTCTTTTAAAAAATTCATTAATAATAATTTAACATATTGCATTAAGGGAATACTTTCGGTAATATAATCGTCGTACTCTCTAAATCTGAATGTTGCAAGGCATTTAAAAAGGGAATTAGAGAATTAAGCTTTAAATTCTCTAAAGCTTCCTTAGGCTTTAAATTCTCTAATTATTCAGAAATTTCAATAAGTTCCTTGTATGACAATACATACAGCGACATGTTCAAAACGAATGTTCGATTTTCAGCGCAACAATCTCGAAAAATTTAAAAGCGCGTAAAAAAGAAAAAACTGAAATACTTTATAGTAATAAACTCAATAAACTCAACACAAAATCCTCGTGAACTGCAATGACACGTAATACGTAACAGCGAAGTCGATCGACCTCATTGACAAAAAAAAACTTATCCAATTCGGTAATAGCGGTCAAGGCTATCCCCGTTGTTTGTTTTTTCCACAAGCCGCACGCGACAAGCGTTGCACCGAATCGAATGAACTCGTTTACGCAGCCCCCAAGTTCCGCCTCGTCGATAAAACGTGATCCGTCTTCTCAGCGCGCCCGGCGCGTCACCAGACGGCGGAAGATCGACGGAAAAAATGAGCGATCCCGATAACCGATCCGCGCGGGAAAAAGGGTCACGCGAATCGATCACCGCGCGGCTCACGTGGCACTGCGCGTGCAACGTGACCGCCGCGGCACACTTTATCTTCGGAGATTGGGTGAGGCCGAAAAATCGCCATCCCGGAAAGGCCAGTGGAAAGCTTCCCAGCACGCGGAGTTCGACTCGCCGGGTCGACGATTTTCCACTTCGCGCAATGCGATCGTGTTGTTAGGGACCATTACAGGGCCTTACGCGGGCCGGTGGATCGAAGAAAGTTCCTTTTTTACTGTACTACGAAAATCCAAAATTTTTTGTACGTAATTTTGAATTTAGTTTTTTAAATTTAGCGCCATTTGACCGGACATGCCCGTGCACCAATCAAATCGTGTTTTAAAATGCTTCACAACATACACTCACTTTTTTAAGGGCGGACAAATAGGTATAAGTCCTTATACGTATAGGATGATAAATAGAAAGAATTAAATAAAAAAACAAGATTAATAAATGTCGCAAAAAGATCTAAGTGAAGATTTAAATTCACTAATTTAAAAGTTTATTTTAATCCAAGGAAGGAAGAGTAGATTTTTTCATTTTTTAATTGCGAATTTTATTTACATTTGTTTACAAAGGATCGGTCAAGACTTTAAATGTCACTTCAAATTCACGGTGGTCCTTTGATATGCTTTTTTTGCGCGAATTTGCAATGCGAAAGATTTTATTTTTGTCGTGATCGGGTATTTTTAAATTCTGCTGATGGAAAAAAACAGTTGCGAAAACAATTTGACAGTCTCGTCTATCTAAACTTTTATGCTCCTTTTCATTAAATTGTACAAAAATGCTTATATCGGAGGACTGACGTAGCGAGTTTAGTATAATTTTTAGATAAAGTTGTTATTTCGTTTGACCTTATACAATTTGTATCCAACTCTCATAGAATTCAATTAAAAATTTGCTGATTATTAAAATAAAACTCATTGACATTCGGTTTTAGTAATTAAAAAAAAAATCAATTTTGCGTAAGTTCATTATACAAAGAAAGAACCAATTACGTCAAAACTGTAGTGTACTATCGTTTATTGAGTAAACTTTATATTTCCAATTAACAAAATTTTCAATTTCAATTCAAGTCAATGAGACGTAAATAAAGTGTTTCGTAAAAATCATCGATTCATAAGTTCACCAGCTGAAGGTTGTCATTGAATGGATGAAAAATATATGAAAAGTCATTTCATTGAAGAATAAAATTCCAATGATAACCAGTAATAATATTCCATTAAACATTAACAAGTATATTATGCATTTAGAGTGAAAAATGGGCCATTTTAAATCCAGTAATGCATTTAATTTTTTTTTTTTTTTTTTTTGTGGCAGATGTATTCACATGTCAATATTCGCAAAAGTAAACAAATATTAAGAAAAAAAATTAGCGCATAAAAAACAGTTTTTTGCCGGCATTTTAGGTAAACAAAAAACATGAAAATCATACATGTGTTACAAAAAAAAAATTTAATTCGTGTATAAAAAAAAATTTTTAACACATTCATCATGATCCGTTTCTGAGCTGTTTAAAATTCTCACGGCAAAATGGATGAAATAAGTAACCCTTATTTAAAGCTTCCGCTTCTTTGCAAGTTCCTTTATTTACCTTTCTAATCTAACTGTAACATTTAGAGATGCTCGTTGATTTTCTCGATAGTCATCGATACTCGCCGCCAATCATTCTTGCACTTGCATAGTGCTCGTCCCATTTACATACCTTACGGGCAAATCCCGGTAGTTATACAAGAGACACTGTCCGTGAAAATTACATCGCTTTGCTATAATAATATGTATTTCTTTGGCGGCAAGATCCGCCAAACATTAAAAATTTTTTCGAGAAGGCGATATAAGACGTCGGAGACCTAATGGGAGCGCGGTTATTTCTCTCTAGCGGTATTTCTGCGGTAACGCTTACTTCAAATGGCATTATATTTCAAATGCAGAGATATTTACGTGGTAATTCAGAGTAATTGTTTATTAAATGTTAAGAAAGTATAAATTATTAAATTATTAAAAGTGCAACTGACCTAACCAGTCAGTATTTCTTATCGCATTTGCTCGCATAAGTATAAATTAAAATGACAAAAAGCTACGGTTTAATTAAATTATTGCTGGAGTTAAATATATAATTTATATTATTAGAGTAGCATTCTATTTGTACACATTGATGAGCTTTTATCTCGTTTTTAAGGATTACATACATGAATAAATAAGAAACTTGAAATATACATTTTTACTATATAATGTTTTCATCTGACAATACAGGTATATTTTATTATTTATATATATTCAATTATTGAAAACTAGAAAAACTACCTGGTAGTTACTACACAAAATAAATAGGTATAAACTGGTTCAAAAAAAGAAAACTTAATCAAATCGTTTATCTCGTTTTGAATAACTTATAAAAAAGTGAAAAAATATTGCAATTATAACTTCCAACGCTTAATAAAAGCGTACTAAATTCATAAAAAAAAGTAGCAGCAAATAATGAAACATAATCTTGGTACCATATCAATCACCTCCAGTTCATTCAGATAATTACCGATCTCTCGAACACATCCATTACTCTTTACCCGGCGTCCTATTCACTTTACCGGTCAATACTAGGAGCTACTTGGTACTATGTTGCCTCGACGTTAAAAAAAAAGTATATGAAAGATAAATTACTGTCAATGACACTGCAGCTTGTTAATTCGTGAATTGCGCGACTTTTCATCAAAGGACAAGTGCAAGCTGCACGTGAATCTATTGATACGTGGTCGCGTGCTTCCATTCCACGTCCTGAAGTTGCTCAATCTTCCATGTTTGCCAAAAAAACAGCTTCTTTAACGTGAGTTGAATTTTTAACGATTAGTGAAGTTTCGTTGATTTTTACAAGAAAAAGCTTCGTCAAAATTACGAGGATTTTCCCGTAAAAATTACGGAGCTTGTCCCGCAAAAATCCCGGAGCTTTTCTTGCAAAAACTACAAAGTTTCATGAATCATTCGAGTTTCAGATAAAAATTATGGTAATTTTTTCGTAAAAATTTTCAGTACCTACAACCATCCCGTGTTTATGTTTCTTCGCGAAATTTTTAAGGAGCATTTAAAAAATTCTCACTCCTTGCACGCTGCAAGCCTCGCGAGACCAGCTTGAAGATCGGATCTTCTCTCCACAAGACTCGACTGAAAACCGATCGACTCTCGTTCTCTGGGTATATATGTGGGATTCTACGGAAATAGACAAACAACTGGGGTATTAAAAACAAAAAAAAAAAATTTGAAAGCACACCTACGGGACAAGTTTTTCCCGGTTCCTTAGGTGTCCCTCAACATGGAAAAAA
>JAWWEN010036537.1:0-14044 GCA_035582955.1 Sycophila texana | reverse complement strand
AGATGTGTATTTAAGAAATTATAATTACAGTGCAACTTTAATTTTGAAAGTTACGTGACATTTTGGCGTGAGATCTCGCCTGAAAAATCATCTGACAAATCACCTGACAAATCACCTGAATTTTTCCAATAGGGCAGTAGTAACCCTTAGAGAAAGGTCCCACACGCGGTGCTATACGGAATGTTATGTAGTACTACCACCTCGTGTATAGGAATTTGATAGTCAATATATCTACCAGGATTCGGACCGGGATTCCCTACTGACCTAAGATTTCCCTGCCTTCTTCCATAAGGTATGTGTACAAGAGGCGGACGAAATCTATAATCTGGATCCAGACAGTTTTCCCTGCTTTGTCCCTGATACCTGCCAAATCCCTGCCTTTTCCTACACGGGACAGAAGTACCATATAAAATGATGTAGGACTTATGTGCAGTTTCCTACTTACATTATGTAATAATATTACATATATTATATAATAATATAATAATTTCGCGCTCCAAAAATATCAGAATTTTAACTGCATGTATCTTATAAAGTGTCACATAAAGTTTCACGTATGATACCACATAAAGTACCACATAAGTATTTTATGTGGTACTTTATGTGGTATTTTATATGATACTTGATGTGATACTTTATGTGATACTTTATGTGATTACTTTATATGATTATATTTTTTTTAATATAGGATCGAAAACTTAAAAATGGCATATAAACAGTTTTCTATATGCACGTGGAATAAACATGGTTATAAAAAACAGTGAATCCCTTTGATTTCCACGTGAATTCCATAATAATATAGACTCCACGCGAATTTCATATGGGATTTCAACGTGGAATCATATGGTGATTTTCAGGGGATCGTAGGTATAGTTACTCCGTACTAAAACTTTACGACCGACCGTAATAAAGTTAACCCTCGGTACGCGCTTATGCACGAAGTACGTATAGGCCGCGTAAGAATTTAATACAATCGACGCCTCAGTTTATGCTCAGTCGAACAGGAGAAAAGGTCTAAGGTACAGTGAAGAGATTTCGCCGTCATGAAGACGTTAAAGGGGGCAAAGTGAAAATATTCATTTTAATTTTAAAATTAAGTATAAAAAATTCGTGTCTGAGGTAGAGTTAGTCCACACGCCTTATATCTGACGACGCTCCTATACAGTGTAAAATTTAAAATTGTAAAAAAAAAGATTATCTCGAGAAGTTTTGTTCGTTACAGTATTTCTTATTCACTTATAAGTATAGCAGAAAATCTCGCCAAGGCTGTTTCATATAAATGTATAATAAAAGTTTGATCGGAACATTTCCGGCAGGTCCTTGCACGAAGTCTATCGACTGTGGCGCAGCCCAGGAAGCCACCGCGTCGATTGTTCGTGCCGTTGTCACCACCGGAGCAAACGAGCAGCGAACGCATCAATAGCGTACCTTCTCTGCGAGACGAGCTCGTTCCCACGGGAGGCAATAATCTACCTATCATAGAGCTGGACTTGAAGCTCGAGGCAGACAGGCTCGCGCAGGAGATCGCCCACTTGCAGGATGCCCTTGATACCCTCAATCGCATGCAACGCAAGTGAGTTTATTATATCTGCACAGCTATAACAATTTCATTCTCGTCAAAAAGTCGATATAGGATATATTCCCATTCTCTAAAATAGAATAAGTGAAATATTCTCACTTATTTTGGTATAGTGACTATTTTTCACGTGATAACAAGCGACATTCTCTAATATTATTTCGCTTATGATTGATACTACTTCAGTTTTTCATTAAAGTAATTAAATTTTACGTCAGTTATACAAGTAATTAAAGTAGCAACCATTCGTGATTTATTAAGCAATTTAAAAAAAAACTTTTTTCGCCCATTTTTGTTTGACCTGTTAGCAAACTAAAGTGATAAAACTAAAATAAAAATATTAAATTAATTTATTTTCTGCGAATAAATAGATGCTGTTTGAACAGGCTGAATATTTTTTAAATATTAAAATTGTGAAAGAGCTTTATTTTCTTCCTGATTTGACAGCTGCGATAAATGTGACGAGAAAAGTCTAGAGCTTGCAAGTAAAAAATCGCGTAATCTCTTCAGGGAATTAACCCCTTTCATATAACTTTCAAATAAAGAGCCCTACTGATCCCTCAGTAAATCTGAAATAATTTAAATTGTTGTTTGCCCGTCAGGTCGTCACTATAACTTTCTTTCTATTTTCCTCGTAAAAAAAGTTTTTATTTTGTTTCCCTCCGGGCGGCAGGAGCGCTGAGGGCAATCTTTACACAAAGGTGTCGGAGCTACAAGAGGATATTTCAATGAAACGTTTCGATCTGGGAGTCGCACAGCTACACATGGCCGCCGTTCAAGCTCAGGTAAGCTTTTTCATAGTACCCTCTAAATTTAATCCAGTGAAATCCCACTGAATTTAAAAACAGTGACATACTTTTGACTGAAAAGCAGTCAAATTTCACTGTTTTTCAGTCAAAAGTATGTCACTGCTTTGAAATTCAGTGGGATTTCACTGAATTAAATTTAGAGAGTAAACAATACCAATAATTACTCTTAAAAATAATTAGTTTTGACCTTTTTGACTTATCATAAAGGCATTAAATGCACACGTTTTAATATACTGCTTATACCACTATTAAAAAGCCAATAGTTGTTCCTGAAATACAAAAAATAGTGTAGAAAACTTAATATTTCTAAAGGATTTATACAAAAGTATACGGTTTGATGTTATTCACGCGTCGAATAAATTAGGTATAAAATATGTTATCAAGTTGGAATTGAGAAAGCTAGTGCTCTTTTACATCTTACCGACTCAGAAGGTCGCATGATAAATATTTTCCGCGAAATGGAAAATGATCGCATGCCTTATGTAACTTATTCGATTTATCATAGAAATAAACGACGTATGTGCTTTGCGTACGTACGTATTTTTAGAAATCCAATAGATCTGTAACTCTTATCATAATTTAGTTGCAATAGTAAACAAACTATATATAAAAAGTTGAGAATACAATTTACTTTTCAATAATATTGTTTTTTTTTTTTTAATATTTTATCAATACGATTCAAAGAAATTTGAAATTTAATGCAATATATAATTTAAACCAGATATTTCATTTTAAGTATACGTGATTTTAATAAGAAACATTTATGGATATTGCTCTTATGCTTACTCTTATTGCATTACGTGCTGCCTTCGAATGCATTAAGTAGTACAGCGTAATGCATTTGAAATAACGTCGGTTCTTTTGCTGTGAAAATCATCTTTCGTATTTTAAAGTTAATTAAAAGTGTATTAAAAATACTATAGGCATATTTTTTCAACAAATTCTCGATTTTCAAGAATAATTATTATTTTTACGATTACATTATAATTAAATTCTTGTAATATTAAGTTCAAAGAAAATAAAATTTTTCTCGCTGCATAATTTTTATATTTTCTCGTATTTTCAGTCATAGTCTGCATCTATTACATTATGTATGCGCGTAAAAGTAAAAAAAAAATGCAAACGAACGTTGAAAAAATGTAATTTGACGCAGAAATAAAAGGCTACTTGTGGAATGGGGCTATCGTCCGATAACATTGTAAAATTCATCATTCCTAGTACATTTACGTACGAAGCATGAAAGTAAACGATAAAAGCTCTTTCGCGATTTTCCCAATGGCTGTACTCTCTTGCAATTGCCTTTTTTTTCTTTCCCTCGACTCTGCAATGCGCGCCGTTATTATCAGCTCTTTGCACATCCGGCGCTACGTGTCGAGAAGACGACCCAACCCAAGTATCTTATACCAAAGGAGGGAATTTCCTTTCAAATTATTTCACTTCATTTCGTTTAACATTGTATTGCCTTTCACAATCGGTTGATAGTGTTTAGCATGCTTTTTAAAAAATTAAGGTAGTTTTTAGGTAAATCGATTTGTTTAAAACTTTTATGAAATTTTCGGTAAAATTAGTTTATATTGAAGAATAAATCTATATCTGCAAGCTGACGAGAACAGTGACAGACCTCCGGATCACGGATTTCGCTGAAATTGTAGAAAATATTTTTTATGCACTAAAATAAAAGAATGTAAATTTTTGAAACGTAAAAAAAAGACGAAATAAAAATAAAATTGTTACATTAAAACTTAACACATCACTTCTTAGAATAAAAAAAATTTGCAATTAATAATAAATACATCAATGTGTCTTTTAATAACCTACTGCATTCTGTATTTTTTTTAATGAAATTTTATGGATTATACAAATCTTTTTAAACATATTAAGTTTTTCAACGTGCTCGAAAGTTATCCAGTACATACAAGTATGCTTAAAGATTAATTAACTTTAAGAGGTAATTATAGTATGTTTCTTTTGAGACTATACTTAGAAATGCGGGTTACATTATACTTTAAAATTGTCTTTACCAAAATAGTTTGAGTGACAGCTGCATGAATTCAGGATCAGTTTATTTATAAAATACGTGGCTTACGCATTTTTATAGAAACTTTAAAATCTTTATAATTTGAATTTTAATATTAGAATAAAATTTTATTCTCTTATACTTATTAAAATTTTATTTTTTAATTGTTTTGAAAAAAAGACACGTATAACTGATAAGTTTTAACGGAAAATCGAAAGCGTAATAGCTAATTTGGTTTGAAGGCAGAAATGAAAGATAGGCAAAAAATGCCTCCTTTCGGAAAAGCCTGCACTTACGAGAATGTCCCTCGAGTGACAGGCGCGACGTTTGCTCGTGACAAAGCGGAAGCGGCGAATCCGATTGAATTTGCCTTAGAGTCCTCTTACCGCGCATGGTTTTTTGCCCTCCTTCGCGGTCCTTCTTACGCCCATTGTTTTACCCATACCTGTCAGGTCATCGAGTAAAAAACTACTCACGCTGCATCAAAAGTGTCGTATCTGCAGTTTATCTCCGGCGATATTATACTTGCCCTTCCTTCCAAATTGTTTTCTTTCTCTCTCTCTCTCTCTTTCTCTCTATCTCTACACGCTAAATCGGTTAGAGTGAAATGGAGTTAAATTTGACTCCATTGGGGTCAAATTTTACTCGAAGTTTAGATTGAAGTTAACTTCTCGATTAGAGTGAAGTAGAGTAATTTTTTCATTCAAATGTAGAGGGAAGGCTATCAGGATGAAATTAAGTCATTTTACTCGTGTAAAGTGATTCTTTCACTCTACTAGAGAAACTTTCAAATTTAACTCTATGAATGAATTAACTCTAGATTGACTCTAAAAAAAAGAGTGAAATATCACTTTAGCCATTTTAGCGTGTATCTCCATATTTATCCACGCTAAATCGGTTAGAGTGAAATTGAGTTAAATTTGACTCCATTCGAGTGAAATTTTCACTCCTATCTTGCTCTCTCTTTCATTTTGTCTCTCTCACCTTTCTTTTTTCTTACGAGGAATTACTTTTGCTTACTAGGCTCGTCGAGCCTCTGGCCTGATTCCGAGGTGGCACTTATGCCCAAAAGTAGAAACTCTCAAGAGCGCAAGATTTGTAGTACTTTGAGTGTATATGAGCAATTGAAACACTTCAAAGAAATCCAGCAGAATTAATGGATCAATATTTTCTTATGCCGTTTTTCAAGTTTGACTTTATCTACTTTGACGCTTTTTTTAAAAATGCTACCTTCAATTTCATTCTTAAAAAATAATAATAATAACAATATTCTATATATTTTAGTAAATTAGTTTTAAATAGTATAATAGTATAGTATTTATTTCCACGTGTAGATTTATAATCTTTACATTTCTAATTCCCTCGCACGACAATTAGTTTTAAATAATAAAACTCTTATCTCAATGTATTTTTTATTATTTGCTCACTTTATCTTACGGCGGTTGATATTGATCGTTTCGTTTAAGCAGTCACTTTGCGAAGATTTTTTTATAAATGTAGGTAATATTTGTGAGGAATAATCGATAGAAAGCAATCGGTCAGATAAAAAAAAAACTCGCATAAATATTTGCTTTTAGAAGTGCAGTTAAACAGCGTGTCAAACCTGTCTGTAGCAAGACCGTTAAATTTGACAGATTGACAAAGATTAATGTTTTTCAATCTATCTGGGTCGCATAAAAAAAAACCCTTTAAAAGAAATCACTTTCAATATTATTCTCTTGCAATTGAAAAAGATTTGGGAATAGCGAATTCCGATACAAGTGAGAAAAAGTAATTTTCGGTCTCGTGTCACGTTTGTTGTGAAAAGGTCACGCGAGGCTAAAATCTTGCCCATTTATTATCGAACCTTATTTTTCTACACGACGTAAGCAGGGCACGATTTTTCGACGCTGATTTTAAGACGGACATTGAATTAACCTTAGATTAAAGAAAAAAAAAATTTTAAGTCCTACATAGCTAATGCGCATTCAGTTCCATTACACAATTATTTGTATAAATTGCATTGAAAGAGATCCGTACGCTCATTGAAATAAACAAACGAGTAAAATCAATTTTTTTACTTAACGACTTCTAGTCCGTTTAATTATTAAATAAATAAATAAATAAATAAAAATAAAAAAAAAAACGCTATACATAACAATTCTTCGATTATCAATCTCTCAGCGCGATGACGCTTAATTCCCAGCGAAGCAAGCATTCACTCGCGACGTCGAAAGCTGGAAAACTAAAGCCTATATACAGCAAACAAGAGCAGCGCGCGCTTCGCAGGCGCCTCCGTTCACTGGGACAGGCTCGGCGGGCGCTTGCAAGCTCCGCTGCATCGCACGCGCATGCGCGCCGCGGGGCTGCACATGCACCTCGCGCGCCTGCACCGCCTGCAGTTCTCAAGAGAAAAGGACTCCTGGAGCTCCTCTGGGTCACGCGCATAAACGCTTGCGAAAAAGGCGCTCGCGGAGCTGCCTATATACAATCATCGTCCCTCCGAAGCCCCTTAAAAAAACGAAGCTTGCAAAATCCGCGCGGAGGAGGAAAATCGGCCGGATTCGGCGCCGCCGTGGAGATAACCGAGAGAGCAGCGGGGCACGAGAGAAGGAGGCGGGAGGCGCGTGCAAATATAAACGGCCGGTCGGGCGACATGCGCCCTCGCAACTGGGTCAGAGCGAGAGGCAGATAGGAGGAGGCATAGCGCAGCGAAAATCCATCCTGGCAGCCTAGTACGGCGGGATAGGTCGCCACGAGAGAAAGTGCAAGGAGCGACTGGCCTCGAGGAGTTTGTCGTCGCCGTCGGTACCCGCAGCGTCGACGCCGCCGTCCTCACTCTCCTCCTCTCTTTCCTCGCCGTCGACGCGCCGCCTCCGGAGACATGGGCTGGACGTCGCTGCGCGTACGCGTTGTCAGTATCCGCTTGCATGCCTCGTTTAATGCTTTCTTCTTTCCCCGTGCTTTAATCAAACTTGCACCGACATTTCCATTTTCTAGTCATTCGCGTGTAGTGTGTTCAGTGCACCCGTCATATACTCTCGGAATTCTCGGATTGTATATGTTGCATATAGCGATGGGAAATTGAGGTTAGATCATGGTAGCACTGCACTGCAGAGTCCTTCGATCTGACGGTCACTTTTTTTCTTTTTCTTTTAATTTTACAACTTCCTCGATCCTCGATTTCGTTTACGTATAGTTTTACTACTGCCTGACGACACTTTGTTCGGTTCACTTAAAAATTATGTAAAATTATTCTTTTTTTTCGTATACTTTTACTACTGCCTGACGACACTTTGTTCGGTTCACTTAAAAATTATGTAAAATTATTCTTTTTTTTTCGTATACTTTCACTACTGCCTGACGACACTTTGTTCGGTTCACTTAAAAATTATGTAAAATTATTCTTTTTTTTCGTATACTTTCACTACTGCCTGACGACACTTTGTTCGGTTCACTTAAAAATTATGTAAAATTATTCTTTTTTTTCGTATACTTTCACTACTGCCTGACGACACTTTGTTCGGTTCACTTAAAAATTATGGAAAATTATTCTTTTTTTTTCGTATACTTTCACTACTGCCTGACGACACTTTGTTCGGTTCACTTAAAAATTATGTAAAATTATTCTTTTTTTTTTTTCATTCGATCGCTCGAAATACGCATATGCGGATTAAAAAAAAAATGAGATGAGTTCACTTAAAAAGTACCGAGACTTAATGTTTCCATCAATCTGTAAGATAGTTGATCCATTTAATAAGGTGACAACGCTAAAGCCTGTCAATTTATACGATGATACGGAATAGAATTATGACCTCGTTGTGCTCTTGTAGTTAAGCTAACATCGCAAGTGTACCATTATTTTTCCGTCAACGTGAACTTGAACCATCCCTATTTCCTAAAAAACAATTTTAGTATAATTTTAGTATAGCATAACATAATGTAGTGCACTTTGCTATACTTTTTATAATAATATCAAATTACTGTACAAAAGTTATGTTATCTTTCGCTAAATTTAAAACGAAATATAAAAAAGGTCTGTTCGATTTGCGATGAATATTTAGGGTCACAATCATTAAATAGTTTAAGGTGAACTAATTTAAACAAAGTGAATTTAACAAGGGAATCAAAACTCATGGTTAGGAATCTGCTATATCGGCTTTGTCATTTTCTTTATTATTTAACAACCGAAATAAATTGTTGCAAGCATGACGATGTCCTCCGGAGTAGTGCAAACAATAATTCGTTTCATTTCAAGTCAATAAATTCATGACTTCAATCTTAAAAAATGAAAGAAATTTTAATTTGCTTTTAAGCACATTAAAACTGTAAAAAAAAAATTCATTTAAAAACACATTGCATTTTTCCATATAAAGGATTTTTTAAAAATTCAAATTTTTTAAATCGTTATTTAACGTAGTACATCAAACTCTATTTATGGTTCATGCTTTCGTAATCAGTTCATTAATGGTTTATTGATTATATGTGTGTGCTTGTGTACTTTAGAATAGTATTACTAACAATAAGCAGGATCAATACGTCCAATACTTTGAAAAATAATGAAACAATTTTTTCCAATTAATTAGATATCTTTCACTGTTATTATATAGTACCTAATTATTGCCATGTTGTCGTGCATTCCAAAAGCCTTGTTTTTATTTTTATTTTTATTTATTTAATGACTTCAACGGACTATCAAGTCCTTATGTACAAAATAGGAATTACAATATAGTAAGAAACTAAAACTAAAATAAGTTTAAAACTAACTTAAAATCTACACGTATAAATGATTTTAGAGAATTCTTGAACTTCAAATATTGTGTAAAAAATGCAAAATGTTTTCTATTTTTTTAATCTTATTTATTCAAATTAAAAGTGGAATCCGTTTTTGAATAATATTATTTTAATAAATATATTTCAGCTTGACAGTTATGTTTGATGGTTAATTTATTTTCGAGTTTTTCTTTCGATTTTTATATACCAATTCATTATAATGTTATTATATTTGAATACTTTTTATTATACGTATTATACTTGTATATTTTTAGGGCAATACTGCTCGTATAGTATTAAATAAATAAATAAATATCGAATCATTAGCCTTAGTAATAATAAAAAAATTATTATTATTATCATTAGCTTCAGCCATACATTGACGTAAGCTTCTTATTAAGTAATTAAGGTAATGACTAACCATCGTTCTAATACATAATACACACATAACTACACGCACGAGTCGCATCCTTCACAATTTGGTGCGATCGATGTTAAAATCACGGTATTATCATTAACAAGAATAGGAGAGCTACGCATTATGGCTGAAAACGTTATATGACTCGCACTTCATTTCAGTAATGACAATACATGTCTAGTATAACTTTTGTCTCCTTTAGACTATTGATACACCTCTATAATATTGTCAACTGAATACCCACGATTCTGACCTGAAATAATAAAAGGAATTACTCCGAAGTACTGGAATCTATTTTTATACGAATTAATTATTATTAAATAATTTAATTGACAAATCTATAAGTAAAATTAGTTGCAATTTTATGATTGTATATAGTATTTCGTAGATGTGTCTGACCAGTGGCGTATCTTAACTACTGATTTCATGATCAAAATTAATACAATTTCAACATTAATAACTGGCTTGTTAGTAATATTGACCACTCGCCAATTCTCCAATAATGTCTTTTGTTAATTTCAATGTGTATTAATTAAATTTACAAAGAACATTGAGTTTAATAAATTCAGACGTACAATTATTATACTAAATTGGATGAAAATTGAAAAATCTACCATTGCTTTTTATACTCAAAATTTTTTATTTTTTTCCTATAAATTATAGAACAAATTACTTTTTAAATGCTATAGCCAAATGTTATCTTTTTATTTTATTCATAAGAGAAGTTTTTATCTTTATAGCACAGAACACCGAAACAACTTTTATAATAAAAAAAAAATATTTTAAGGAAAGGGAAAACTTCTGAGGCATATATTATTCATATAATGCGAACTCTTTTTTCATTTATTATTTAAAGTTACGTTCCCCTGTAGGGTATTAGCGACTGATGGTACAGTCAATTGATATTACACGCAGTATATACATTTTTCATACAATTGTCGATTGTATATTTATGTACAACGTATATAGTATTTTATTAAAAATATCTTAATTTAATATTATTAATAAAATATTTAACTTTATTACAATGCAATTTATTTTTTAACATTTTATTTCATTCTTACTTCTTGATAAGTTGGATATTGTAGTCAAATACGATGAATTGATAAGTTTGTCACTACACCTCTCGCATATATTTCTTGGTTTTTTACTTATAGTAGATGCTGATGTCTGACTTTGATATGACTAATACACAGTCTAATAATCACAACACAATCTTTCCTGTTGGGTTTGTGTCGTAGACGTTGTTAACTAACATTTTTATACTTATGAACATACTTATGTTTTGGCGTTTCTCTTCCCTATTAAAAATCATTTTCTCAGTCTTAATAGAACTTTTATTTTTACTTGTTACAGTCATCAAGGAAAATTTCGAAAAAAAATTTTCCAAAAACTACAAATTTAGGCGATATTTCTAGAATACCAGTCAGCCGCGTAGTTGCTCCTGTTCGTCCGCATGATAATTAGGTCGATGCAAAACTCCCGCTGGTAGGGCCCCCATCGTCTTGGTCGAGCGCATTTAAATTGAATTCCGGCACTCCTCGCCCGGCTACGCATATCGCATCGGGCACGCTTATCTCTGACGCTTAATTCTTCGGCGGCGCGGGGCGCACACGCGAACCTGCATACTGCATAGTCGCTTTGGATCCAATTAAACCGCGCCCGGCTTCGGGGGGCTTCTCTCTCCCGACGCATCGCCGACCAGCCCGAGGCTGAGCGAGCAGCTCTTCTCTCTTCTCCGCGGAGTCTCGTTGTGCTGCAAATCTTGCCTCCCGCGGCGCGAGTACATATATATATTATATCCGTTCCGTCGAATATCCGCCCACCGCACGCAAAATGATGGTCAGACGGGTGAGGAAGTATCGTTCGCTGGAGGATGGCAAGCATCAGATGAAACGCAGAAAGGCAAGCTTCGTGCACGCTATCTATATATACACCTCAGAACCTATAAATCTAAATCGCTCAAACATTTGTCCTCTTTCTTGAACGTTTACTTGAACCCTGTATCTTGTCACGAGAGCTCCGGATCACAAATTTGATTGAAACTGCTGGATATTATTGTTTTCTTATTGATCACAAGTTTTTAACCCAGGCATGGTATAATAGTAGGCTGATTTTATTCCATTATACCAAAAATAATATTTAAAGTCTATATTTATTATCAACTATGTATATTAAAGTATGTTTTTATTATTATTCATAGTTGTACCAAATAATAAGAATTGAAGTGAAAATTTTTTTAGTCTAAGTCTTTAAGCAATGTCTTTAAAAAATGTTTCAAGTACTCTAAAAACTGTAGATTTGTTCCAAAGTTTCCAAATGGAAGTTTGTTAGCGTAATAAGGCTTCAGCTATATAGATTTTCTCTTCAACTTTCGTATCGTTTGTCAAAATTTCGATAAAAGCGGATATGTTGTTCTAATTATAACGGTTGGAAATGTGTTTAATACAACAAATTTTTGCAGAAAGCATAACGTATTTTACCCTTCGATATGATGTAAAGGTATATATTATTTGAAATCGAAGAATTTAATTCTGTTTGTAACTCTAGAAGAGCAAATAATTTGAAACATTTGTACACATCATTTGTATAGAAAAGTAAAATGTTTCCTACCAGTTATTTCCCACAGTTTAAAACTGAATAACTTGAAATTGAAATGCGGTATACTTCACATTATTGCAGAGAGCCCTTGAATGCATTTTTTTTTTCGAAAATTCGTTCTGATTTTTCTATCTGGCAGGAATCGAATGTTTTGCAGCCTTTCATTTAATCCACTTTATTTTGAACTTTGGATAATCCTTACTGCTCTTATCAATAAACATCAACACAGGAGTACGAACATTTCACAGGCTTAAAATAAATGAAATTTATTCATCAGGTGACGATATATAGAAAAAAAAATGATCATAATAAATGATTAAACGTCACTTTCACTTTGAATAGCATTACGATGGAAGGCTGTCAAGCTTGTGATTGCAACTTGTTTACTTGTCTCAAGGGAGCCATACCGAATTAGCTCTGAAGCATTAGCTGCCTTTCAAAGTTCCGACAATTGCGTGGAAATCCTCAAATTTGCAACCTTGAAATGTGTTTACTGCAATAGCACGAAGATGAATTTGACGTATTCAAACATTCCTGTTTCACAATTAAGCCCAATTAAAATAACATCATTTGAATTTGATCATTAAAACGTATAGCTATAAAATACCATCAATAAAGATAATTAATATTCGCTCAAGTGCGGAAATAAACAACAAATAATAAATAATAAATAACGATGATAATACAAATAATTAATGATAAGTAATAATAATTAATAATTAATAATAAATAATAAGTAGTAAAACACATTTTATTTTCTATTTTGCAGAAGGAATTGTTCGGAGGCAGTAGTGGGGGCGGAAGTGTAGGCGCTGAGGCGGCTCAGCCAGATGGATTGGGAAATCGAAAGTTGTCCAATGGGTCGACCGGAAGTACGAAGCACAAATGGTTAAAAGCATTCAAAAGTCTGAAAACTACTCCAACAACACCTCCGCCCACCGAAAAGTAAGTTCTTTTTGGGCCACTATTTTTTATTCACAAACTGTTGTAGAGAAAACTTTATTGAACTAGTAAAATTTTACGCTAACAATTTTTTCGAACAACTGCTGACATTTTCGAATGGAATGTAAAAATATTTAAAAATGGCTTTTTTAACTCTAATCTTTAATAGGAACGTTTTTCTTTTTACTAATGCTTTAGAGGAAAACAAGCAATGTACCATGCCGTCTCTACGGTAGTGGCTATGTCCAAGTAAGTAATATTGATATATTTATAGATTTGGATAATTATCTGAAAAAGTGCAATATTTTCTACATAAATCTTCCTTCGGATAAGGATAAAATACTCTTCCTAAATATTGAGAGAATTTATAGGGTATATTCGGATCCTTCGTATCATCCGGCAATCAGCAGCCCTAACGTCGTATACTTATAATTATAATAAACAATTTTGTTAAATTAAAACGTCATGCATTTCAAATGTCTATTTACATTTACAAGTGAAATGTCCTCTTTAGACGAAAATTTTGCAGGAAAATATTGCGCTCGTTGAGACAATTATACACGGGAAAGATATTCTACTAAAAATTGTTGTCAATTTTAATGAACTCAGAAACTGACATAATTAAAAAAATTACAATAGTTTCTTACAATATTTACTCCAGTGTCTTTCAAAACTTACTATAACACTAACAAATTTTGTTACAATTCTTGCGAGAATATTAAAATTGACGATTACAATTTTTAACATACTTTTTTTTCTCTCCTTGATAACAATATAAGATAAAAAAATAACCAAAAGATAATTCGAAAGATAAAAAGTTAATGAATAAGATAAAAGATAAGATAATTATTGATACACTGAAAAAAAAATTAGTAAATTCAACAAAATCTTTGTTTAAGTAGTGCCAAGTAAATGGTTTCATTGAATTA
>JAWWEN010036526.1:0-14044 GCA_035582955.1 Sycophila texana | reverse complement strand
AAAAAATACGTGTCGATTATTTTTCAATATTCTATCAGACGGATATAATGGAATTTTTCACTATTCTTCCCAATTGGTGCGCTCATAGCTGCTTATAGGTCCGTTTTGAGAGAGGAACTCGTCACGGTTCTACTCCCACTCCGCCTGCAGCTCCGAGCAGATTCTCAACAGGCGGTTTGAAGCAGACGCACCCGTGGGTCGTTCACGCGCGAATCGAGTCTTCGCGGATAACGATAGTTTTTTCCAGTTGTTAGCTGCTCAGCGGCAATTCTTCTTGCTGATATATAAACGGTACTCGATAAATTGTAGTAGATTCCGTTTCCGATAGTCTTCCTTCGTCTATTCCTATCCGTTTATTTCATTTATGATTGTTTCGGAGTTTCATTGTTTGCCTTTTGTCAGTTTACACAGTGCTGTTCGTGACTGAGCTCCCTGAAGATGAACACGTGGCTGTATATTTTGTTTGTGCTCTCGAGTGCAACGAATATGATTGACGCTGCTGATCCTGACAGACCGCACATCATTTTTATTATTGCCGACGATTTGGTAATTGTAATTTCATTTTTTACTTTTCTATCGGCTGTAAGCTCAATCGCCGCGATAAGTACACACAATTATTTTAAGTGTAAACTATACTTACGAAAATCGATTCAATTTACATTCCGAACTAACAATTGAGATACATACTATGGTCTTAGAATTAGAGAGTAAAAAAATTGTGATATGCCAAACGATAATATTTTTAGAAAGTATGAATCAGCATATATTTATTAATTTTATTATTATTTTTATAAGCGTTATGCAATCATGTTTTATTTTGAGCAACCACTTTAATTAAAATTCTTCTAATAAACAAAAGTGAATGTTTACAGTACGTTTGCATTTATTTTTAAGGGTTGGAATGACGTCGGCTTTCATGGCTCCGGGCAGATTCCAACTCCAAACATCGATGCACTTGCTTACAGCGGCTTAATTCTGAATAAATATTATGTTGCACCCATATGTACGCCTTCAAGAAGCGCGCTGATGACTGGAAAGTATCCCATCCATACTGGTATGCAGCAAGGGGTATATATACAAATCTTTATAAATATTTTATTTAAGCCCTTATCTTTTTAGCATTGCAAAAAAAAACTTTGAAAATCATTGGCATAAAATCTAATTTTATAAAAATGATATAAGAAAATTTTGAAGGTGTTTTCTATTTGTTACTACAATATGATATTAATAATTTTCTTCAAATTTTAATTTTCGTCCCTTCTTCTTGAATTAATAAAAAAAATGTCGAAAGAATGATACAAGCGAATTACGAGGCGAATTACCAACTTCTAAAATAAATTTTTGTACTACATTTTTAGCGAATGTCATTTGCATCGTGTTATTATGCAAACGACACATCTTTCACCGTACAAAAGAGAATTTTAAATTGACTTATTATTTTTATATTTTAAATAATTATTCTTTTACTTTGAAAATCTTAAAAAAAGGATCCACCGATGCACCAAATGATTGCTATTTATTGGCGAATTTTATGTAAAATGCAATATCGAGCTAATTAAATTTATTACCAGAGGAAAGTCTTACGAGGGTGATTTATATACATTAATTTATAAAATTGAATATCAGTACTTGATTTAAATGATGATCATATTGAATATAGAACGCCCGAGAATGCATCTATTTCTACAGTAAGTTAAACTTTTATAAAAATTCCTCGGCAGATTTATTATAATATTCTCGGTTGCTTTTCTGTGAGTCTTTGAAAGTAGAATTAAAAAAAGACGATAATAATAATCGAAAAGTAGCTCAAGTATAAATAAGAAAAGAGCCGTTTCAATTGCTTTGCCTTGAATAATCTCAGTAAAGAACTCGAACGAAATTGATTGCAGTGACGAGATGCAAAAGTCAATTCAAGCAGATGCGTCGAGAATAAGTAGGCTTCTTGAGAGAAGGACAGGACAGAGGAAGGAAGAAATAATGCGAAAGTTGAGCAGCGAAGAAGAATGATTTTGTTTTTATTCTTTTCTATTAGATATTTTCCGGAAACACGTCAAACAAAATTAACGAATACATTTATGTCAGGAAGGTGATGCATCTTCCTCTGCAAAGAAAAATGTGTCTTAACTAATTGCCAGTGAGGAAAAAAGCAGCTGCTCTCTTTTCTTATTATTTTATTTCAGTAGCTTCTTCTTTAGTTCCTCTAAAAAATGTATTACGGGCTTGCAGCGGGCGAACAGTATAATATCAATTTAACGCAACGAATGTTGCCTATTGACATAACTCCACCACTCTTTTAGATTCGAGCAATTATTTAAAAAAAAGGTTGTAAAATTTGAAATAGCTCACGACGGCTGCTAATTTTTTTTTTTGATAGATTTTTTTGGCTTTTTTTTGTACGTACTTAATAAGAAAAATTGCATATTCGCCTTTGAGAAAATTCAATGAAAATTCTTGTGGTCCACGAAAGGTGCTCAAGGGTGCGGAACCACGTGGTTTACCCCTACAAGAGAAATTACTGCCACAATATCTTCGTGAACTTGGGTATCGCACGCATATTATTGGTAAATGGCATCTGGGCTTCTACACCAAAGAGTACACGCCAATCTACCGAGGCTTTGAGAGTCACTTAGGTTATTGGACCGGCCATCAAGATTATTACGACCACACTGCCGTCGAAGAAGTAAGTTATGAGTTTTTAATCTTGACTATTAACTTTCTCCTTTTTCCAATTGGAACTTTCCGACGTTGTTAACTTTATAATCTACGTTGCAGAAATCGCAACTTCTCAATATAGAAAATTACTAATCAACAATGATTTTCTAAAAATTATTTTCTGCAAGCAATTTAAAATCTTCTTAAACAAAAATATTTTCAGTCAATCTTATATAAATTTATTTTTCAACTTGAATACAACTTTAAATGCAAGATACAGCTGAAATTATTCGCTGCCTATATAGCGCGGGAAGGAACGTGTTTGTACTTTTTATAGCCTTACTGGGGTCTTGACATGCGACGGAACATGGAACCCGCCTGGGACCTGCACGGTCAATACTCAACAGACGTCTTCACCAAGGAAGCCATCAAACTTGTAAAAAATCATAACGTCAGCGAACCATTGTTTCTTTACTTTGCTCATGTTGCGGTACACTCCGCGAATCCTTATAATCCGCTGCCAGCGCCAGATGAACTTGTAGATAAAATGAAAATACCCGAATACAAGCGACGCCGTTTTGCAGGTAAGATTTTTCAAACTTTCACGATGATAAAATTGTAAGTTTAATATATTAATTGATTTCGCGCTGTAATTATTTAATAGCCTTGTTTTCATACCGAAATCAATTGAAATATTCAATATTTTAATCGGCATGCGGGAGAAGCGAAGAAAGTTGAAAGAACTTCTTGTATTTTTTTCATGGACGATAAAATTTTATTGAGTTCGTTTGCATTTTTAAAAAAGCAATGGCGAATGCGATGGACTCGTCGGTCGGTGCGCTCGTCGAGGCGCTAGAAAAGAAAAATATGCTGCGGAACAGCATTATCGTCTTTACGACGGACAACGGTGGACCGGCCGAAGGTTTCAACCTGAACGCCGCTTCCAATTGGCCTCTGCGAGGCGTTAAAAACACTCTATTCGAAGGTACGTGGGTATGGCTTTTCTTTATTTATGTCAGCGAGTTCGCGTGCTTTTTTCTCCAATTTATTGGGCGACGTCAACTTTTATTGTCGGATCCTTCTGCATGCATTAAATCCGTAACGCCTTGATGAATATTGAGCAAGCATTCATAAATCATGTATTGATGATTAATAAATAAAATACCTTCTTTTTATGTATAATTCACTTTTTTTATACACTCCGGTTTCTATACAAATTTGCAATTGCAAAACAAGATTTTTTTTTATGCCTTTTTTCAAAGTTAGTAACGTTTTAATTACAATTAAGTAAATATTCGGACGCACATTCGGGCCCAATAAAGTTTTAATTCTTCATATATGTATACTGAAATTTATATAGATAGAGACTCAATGTATTCGGTTCTATCCAATTTAACTTTAGAAAGAGAATGTTTCGGTTGTTTTTGAAGTTTCTATTATCGAAACAATTCACATAACCACTACGGAACATTTTTGTTATTTACATTAATTAATTTTGCCTTTTAATTAATAAACTTTTTATATTAGTACATAATAGCTGCAAACTCTGAGTTAATAATTAATTTCTAAGAGAATATTTAACGTCAGAAGTGACGTGGCAACATTTTAATTTTGATGTCATTTTAATTTAAGCAAGAATCTTCGTTTTATTATTCGTGTAAAAATATTTCAAAGGCAAAAATTTAGCCCAGCATCAGTGGAGTTGTGCTCTTATCCTTTTTGAGAATTATTCAGTTTATTAAACCATTGTCGAAGGTGGAGTGCGGGGCGTCGGATTAATTTGGTCAACACATTTATCTCAACCTGGACGTGTCTCGAATCAGACACTTCATATCTCCGATTGGCTACCTACTCTTCTCAAAGCTGCCGGAGGTAATCCTGACAATGCTGAAAAGATCGATGGCTTGGACATATGGGAGGCCCTTTCGCAGGATAAAGAATCGCCACGAAAAACAATCTTACACAACATCGACGACGTCGCGGGAGCAGCCGCGATTACTGTTGGTGATTGGAAATTGATAAAAGGTACGTGTAAATCTGAAGCGATTCAAAATTCTACGTTCCGATCCAGTTGTAGATAGAAATAGATAAATTTTTCAATACATTAAAGACAGCGGAGCGCACTAATTATGAAAAATTTTAATTAATCAAAACTTAAATTAATCAAAACTTTACCTGCTTTAATTTTCTTATTCTGAGCCATTATAAAAATGAGTATATATAATTGAAAAAATGTCACGGCACTTTCAAGATTGTGGAAAATTTTATTTTCGAGAAACATCTGCTATTTTATAAGAAAGTCAAGGAATATTACTTGAAACTGGTGCTCATTACGGGAATCTTAGGTACTCGAAGGCCAAGTGGGTACTTCGGGAACGTGTGCACGGTACAGCATTCCACGCAATGAAGGAGGGGCTCCTGGCATATCGTCCAATCGTTGAGATGGACAATGAAATAAATTCCGATTGTGATTGTGCAAAGATTGAGTTTAGAGAAAATCAACTACGTTAATTATTTTGAACGCTGTTTACCAAAAGATCATTTTCAAAATTGAACAACAAAAAATATACGTGAAAAACATAGATTTTTATATACTGTGTCCAGCCCATTAATTTTAGATGGAAAAAACACGCACGCCTGCAAGTGAATAGTACGAAACTCAGATATAGATGAGATTTATATTAGCGAGAGAAATTTATTTAGAAAAATTATTTAAAAATAGTTTAAATTGTTACAAATTTTTATAGTAACAATCCAACGTAACTTTTTCATCTACTTTGATTATTTATTTCACACGTAAAACTACTGTAGTTCTAATATATAACTCTAAAACACTTGAGCCATAAATTCTATTCCTCAGTTGTTGTATATGATATTTTTAGTGATACAGTCTGGCTTCGGTGTTATAAAATCCTGCAATCTAAAAACATAATTCCACAAAAGAATTTTATTTAAATGATTTTTACATTAATTAATATAGGTTTTAAATTGTTATACTTGTGAAATGATTGAAATACATTGAAAACTTATGTGTCCCGAATAAAATTTTATGTATATGTACAAATCGTTTAGAGAGCTGTTATGCAACTGAGTCATCACAATAAAATTCAAGCGGAAAAGGAATTTTAGCAAGCGAGGGTGAAAACATAAAAATATTAAAATATATATTTATTTTATCATTTTCATTTTGTAAACCCGTTTTTAGTATTTTAAACAAGCTCGAATAATTAAAATTCGGATAAATAAATTTCACATGACAATGCATTTTACAACGAAATATCAAGATTGAGTTCGCTTCCTAGTTGTATGTTACGACTAATATTATTAGTAAATATAATATATATTAACGGCACATTAGTTGATAGTATTTAGGATTAGTTACCTCAGAGATAATGTAAAGCGTCAACGGAAAAATGAACATTCACAATCGATTGATGAATAACTGGTTGTACACATGAGCAGAGTCAAATGGATTGATAAAAATCAAATTAGAGACATGAGCGCTCAATGAGAATTAGAATTGGAAGATAGCAAAAGCATTTACCTAGTACGAGTTCAGTAAGGACCTAAATAAATTATCCGGTAATGATAAACGCTTGTCGTGACTATTTTGTAAAAAAAAAAAAATTGTAATCTTTTGTTTGTAATGATTGCTATGAAGAATAAATTATAATGCTAGAATGAAAAATGGATGTTCACTTTATAGAGATTCATATATACAAAGTGCGAGATTACTTTCTATATTTAATTATAGTAATGAATATGGATTATCTCTAGCATAGTAATTATTTCCAAAAATCTTATTTTACCGTAATGTCTACTGATTTTTAATTTAACATTTTTTCACTCGCTCTCTTTAGCTACTCTAACAGTCTAGAGTGCGTGACTAAAGTTTTCAAATCGATTATTCAATTATTACATGAAAAAGCTGTGTTGCACAGTCATTGATAATGATAAATATTTATGAAAATTAAAAGGGCATATTAGACGTACAAAAATGAGTCAGTCGAAAATGAGAGAAAGAGAGAGAGAGAGAGCAGGAGAGTTTGTAATAAGGATAAAAGCTCGTAAAATGAAAGTGGCAAAACGAAATGGTGAGCATACATATTGAGCGACGTTGCATGTTTCCAGGTACAACGTACAAGGGTAAATGGGATCATTGGTATGGTCCCTCGGGACGGGGATACGCTTACGACGTAAAGAGCGTGACAGAGGACTGTGCAGTGGCGAAGGCCTTGAAGAGTCTTGGCCGGACGTTAGATTCGTCGAAAGTCTTGGCACTGCGGAGCAGCGTGTCGCTCGAATGTCGCGAGCAGCCTGCGAGGAGTTGCAACCCATTGAGGGCGCCGTGTTTGCTGAATGTCCATCAAGACCCCTGCGAGAGGCATAACTTGGCTAGCCAGTGAGTATAAAGCTATAGGGAAAAAAAAGACGGAAGAGAATTTTTTCGCGTAAAAATTACTGCGAAGCTCTACAAATTACGACTTTTGGCAAAAATTACGGAGCTTTTTTCCTATTTTTACGGGGCTTTTGTAAAAATTATACAAAGTTTCCAGTTCTTGCGGACCGTCGATTTTTTCACATAATTTTTACATAGAACTTCATCGTAATTTTTACGAGAATATTCTCTCGGTGAGGGCGGACGAAGGCGGAGCGTTGATGATTGGCCAGTAGCCCCCTTCGAAGATACACTCCTCAGCACGGACCTAATAAGAAAGCCATCTATGTTTCCGGCACTTTCTTTTTTTATCCACCCTCTCGCTTCATCTGCACTTTTTTTCTCGGCTCTCTCTTTTTGACACCTAATCCATCTTTTCTCTGGCAGTTACGTTTTTTTTAACCTCTGATGCACGGACCTTGAATAAGACAAATTGAGAACGAAACGTCTTGCTGTATATCTGACGATAATTAGTTGCATCGATTTGTTATTGTGGAATAAACTAATGTTTTCCTACGGGAAACTAGAAAGAAATTCAGAGCAGCAACCCTGGTAAAGACGTTGAGGACATATTGGCTAATTGTTCTTTAATTGTGAAGCGAAAAAACGCCACACTCAAGTTATAAACTGTAGATACTGCTTTGAATGCCATTTTAACATTGTTTTTGACTAAAATTTATCTTCTTTCTTCTAAAAGAGTAATAATAAATACATGCGATTGAACGTTCGCTGAAAAAAGATTCTATAATATGTCTTACAATTCTTAAGTAACCATGCGTATACGCGTGTTCCGTAAACAGAGGAGCATTTTTAACTTGTGTTTATTTTTTAAGATTCTTTGAAATGCTCTTCTTTCGCATCGTGAAATTGAAACTGCGACTGAAGAATATTACATAACGACACATAAATTAAATTAAAAAATGTTACAATAAATGACATTTTATTTTTTCTAGCAAAACTTTAAAATAAATAAAGTTCCATATTTGTACCTGCAGGTTTTACGGCTGCAGTGCGTGCACTTTTAATTGCTTGTATGATTTATTAGCTGATATCTAAAGGATCACACGTAATTCATTGTTATCAATCAAATTTGACATGGTATAGTTCACGCGAAAATAGTTTAGGTCGATTAATCAAAACTTAAAATCTATGAGAGTGAGAACTTGGCACGAAGTTGCTGCTTAAAAAGCCAAAGGCTTACATTTCGATTAGTGTTTAATATTTCAATTTCCCTTTTGAGATTTCAAACTTACAGTGATAAGAAAATGGCCCCGGTACGGAATTAAAAAGGAAGCTAGCATAATTAATTGCAGAGTGAAAAATAATGAGAGTGGCGCTGTGGTTTACAATTACAGAATTATAATTAAAACGCAATTTCTTTTGATAAGTATAAAATATTTTTAATGTTTTTAAGACACCCGGACATATTACAACGTCTGGAACAAGAACTTGCAAAATTGAATTCGACTGCTCTTCCGCCTGCAAATCTCCCCATGGATAAAAATGGCAATCCTTCACTATGGGATCATACGTGGAATAATTTTGGTGATTATAAATCGACAATTACCGAATAAAAATCTGTTAAATAGACCATTTAAAATAATATCTTTAAAACTTATAAATTAATTGTATTAAAATGCGTTAATTGTGTATAACGGTAGAGTTACACATACTCTAATAAAGCGCATTTAAAAAAGACGAATTATTTATCCACATAATAGGATAAGTATGATGACCTCAATTGAATAAACGGCTTATTATAATTATCTATTGGTTTATTTGATTTTTTAAGATGCATCATTAATCATAATAAAGGAAGTGTGCTTAACATCTATTGTATACTCATTTTTTTTTTTTTTCATTAAATCGGATAATCATGCGCAATATAATTCATATTTTTCTGATCAAACAAGTTAATCAATCAAATGTGAATAATATACATGCGGGTTATACAAATAATACTGTATCGAGCAATATTTCAAATTTTAATAAATAATTTGTGCGTAAAATATAGAACATTTCAAAATATAATAATATGAGATTGTAGAAGAATTACAAATTATCAGTTTAGCTAATTAAATAATTATTTAGATTAAACAAATAATTGTTAAGATTTTAATTGTTCGACATTTTCAGATATTCAATACAGTTTAAAAAAAT
The DNA here is from genome assembly GCA_035582955.1 of Sycophila texana. Taxonomy (NCBI): domain Eukaryota; kingdom Metazoa; phylum Arthropoda; class Insecta; order Hymenoptera; family Eurytomidae; genus Sycophila; species Sycophila texana. The sequence goes on along the minus strand of JAWWEN010036526.1, from coordinate 4,794 downwards.
AGAGTTTACTAACGATTTCAAAAAATTTAGACGTGATATACACTCTTCTAATTTTGCGTGCTTCTGTTGATAATTAATGATCGCAAAGTGGCGATGGGACTAAAAGTCGTCGTATTTTGTAGAAATTTTAACCGTTTCTAAAGAACAATGGGTAGATGTATAAAATTTTTATGAAAGATCAATACGTTTGCTTTTCCTGCGAAAAAGTTTCGAAAGAATTTCAGTATTGCTACAAACATATGTTACACCAGATATAATCTGATTACAAGCGATCCCATTGAAATATTTTGAACGCTAGAGTAAGTAATCAGTTTTTATTATTTTCAAAAGAGTATATCTTTTTATTTATTAACCACATGGTCACTTTTTTTTTTCAAGAAATAGTCTAATAAATAATTTTAATATTTTGTTAAATTTGTATGTTAAATAAACAACGGCAATTATTTAATCGTAAAGTTTAATGAGTGCGTCAGGTGCGTGCAGCATATATATTGCAAGATTTTATTATCGAATTAAGCGACGTAGAGCTGACTTGATCAAATCAATATTGCACGGATACATTATATTTAAATGAACTTAGTGAACGGAAGAACGGAAGAAACGCTTTGAACTATCGATAATACATCGGTGACGTTATTCATGAGTGTGTCTCATTTTTCTCGTGCCAGCGCGTTAACAATTCAGCAAGTGAATCGAAGGTAATCATTATTTTCTGAATGCGTCAATTACTCTCCTGTCTTCTTTTAGCACGATCATTACCGGCACACTAATAATGTTCGCGCCGGCGAAGGAACCTTGTAAAGGACCGGAGGAGAAAAAAAAAAGTAGGATAAATTGAGCGGCGGTTGGGCTTTGTCGAGGAGAGAAAAAGGATAAAATAAAGCGAACTTGTCGCAAATCGTTTGCTCACCTGAATTATATCAATGTCCGCGAAATCGCCTGAGAATTGTTTGTTGTCGAACGCCGAAATCTCATTAACATCGCTGTCAAACTTGACTTGCGGAGGGCCTCCCATCCGCCTCCCTTCCGCCGGCGCAATTTGTGCCGCGCTCAAAAGTCCTTTGTGCGCGTCGGAGCGTCGCGGGGCGTCAGCGGCGAAGAAAGTCGCACCTCAGTAAAAGCTCCCGAGTAGCCATCAGGAGCTTCCATCGTGAGTTCCTCTGCAAACGACGGCTGAGCATCCTCGCTGGCCGCTTCCAGCTCGTTTAAGCGAGCGGCGCGTGGGTGGCGGGCCGCTCTTAAAAAATTTGCCGCCTAACGAGCCAGCCCGCGGCCGGAGTGCTCTCGGACCTTCTTGCCGACTGGTAAACGAGAGAGAAAGAGAGAGAGAGAGAGAGCCCTCGCTCGCTGCCTTGACTGTTTATTATGTTCTTGGATTACGCGCGCCCCGTTCAGACTATTCTCTCTGGCGCGGAAGCCAACAGGGGAGAGAGAGAGTGTGTGGAATTCTTCACTTAGGCGCAAGGAGCTTTATGAGCTTGCGTGCAAACAGCCGCCTCGTAGACGATGCTGATTCTCGATTCATGTTTATTTCAATAATTTTTGATTGGGCCACGAGATTCATTTGCCCTTCTGCCCAGCAACTATTGTCTTATCACGCAACGCACTTCCGTTGAGGATTTTTCCATTCATTGTGATTTATTAATAGCATGCTTTTTAATTTTATCAACGGGATTTAAATTGTTTCTCGCGTAATTATTTTTTCATTAGCCGTTCAACTAAATCTTGTTCACTTTCTGCATAGTACACTTATAAAAACTGGCTGTGTGTAATATTTCAACTAACGGATGCGAACGGGTCCCTGGGAATTTTAGAAATTGCGCAGAAAAAGTATTTTATGCGATTCGTTTGATTTCACTTTGATGAGAACGTCGGGGAACGCAGATTAAATTGCAAAAGCGATCGAGAGGATGCGGAGGATGCAAGCGACCCACCGCCGCTTGCGGCTCATCGCAAACTGAGCGCATGCCGCTCAGAGCTTTCGTCCCCATGGAAAGCTCTTGCTTTTTGAAGGTGCGCATGCGCCCCAGGCGCTTTGCATCCTTTCACAACTCTATTCCTTCAATCATTCAAAAGGCGCCGCTCCATCGCTGTCCGCATTATCTACGCTATGGTATATAATTTGTTAAGCGAGGATCGATGCTGTACAAAACCGAACCGTTTGTCATACCTTTTTTCCCTCGAGAAAAGAGTGCGCGATCGAAAATGTGTCAATTGATTTCGGAACAATGGAATATTGTGTCGCTCTTTGTGTAATCTCGCACTTTATCATTTTTGTACAGCGCTAATGGGTGAAAATAAAGCCATTCATTTACTTTAAAGCAATTACTTCACTTTGGATAGTTTAACTTTTTACCGCTAAATAAATATTCTTCTGAATAATTCGATAAATCGAATTTTTTTCAATAATTTAGAATGTTTATCGGAAAACTGTGTAAAGTGAAAGATAAATGAAGAAAAACAGTGATGCATGATGGTGCAAAAAATCTATTAATTGCTTGGACTCGATCAGTTATCGCGACATCGCCATTCACACTGTTCCGAAATATCACGCTGAGCACCTATGCTAGCGGCCGCGATATACTATTTTAAAAGGTTGGGGGCGAGGGAACTTTGTGAGCCGTGGAGTGTTCTTTTTAATGCGACTTTTTTTTTTATCGAGAACTAAATTAATACAATATATACCAATTGTAATTAAATTAATTATTTTATTAATTAAATTAATTATTTTATTTGAAAAGTTATGTAATAGAATTAAACCTCTGCCTTTGATTTAGAGAATGAAAATAATTTTACTTACTTAAGTTTAAAGAAGAAAATAAATAGATGTCCTGTAGTAAATATTTAGACACTGAACCAATAAAGATTTCTTGTCTTCTAAGGATTTCGCAGACATTTTTTATTCAAGACTGTATCTAAAATTCTGCTCCACTTCGGTGTCTGCTGTTACATTATTGTATAATAAATAAATAATATAAAAAATTAATAATGGTTATAGAATGAAACGGAGTAAAAATGAAGCTATACAGCTTCAGTATATTGGTAACGTACGAATCACTGTTTAAAAACAATTTCAAAGATAAAGAGTTCAATCCAATGCGAAACTTTATTTTTATAGATCCAGTCGGTGATAGCAAACTCGACAGTTAAAGAAAATTGAGCTTCGATCGTAGCGGACGCCATGCTGTGCGAGAAGATGAAAATTTTATTAAAAGCTACATGACGGGTATTTGAAAGAATGTAAATTATTCAAAAAATTATTGCATATACTTAAGTGATTTGAAATTAAGGATGAAAAAATATCGAATATAATAGTAAATAGGTAGCAAATAATTTATTTTATTAATAAAATCAAACTTTAATTTAAGATGTTATAAAAAAATTGTAATAAAAGTTGGTAATTTCCTTTTTTTAAATTCACTTTATTTTTACATTATATCAGTTTGAAGGTAATTTTATAAATTTCTTCTTGGTTTAAAATCTAAAAGAAGAAATTCTTAACAGGCAAATTCCTTAAAATTTCAACAGTCAAATCGAACAATAGATGCATTAATATTGAATCCTGTCTGGGGATTGGATCTTTGCTTCACTCAACCTAAAGCTTCCACGTATATTTTCGACCATCGGCGAGGCGTCACTGCGACGATGCGTAAAACGATTTTCCCGTCCCTTTTCTTCTCACGGATTGTAAGCCGAATGCTTCTGACAGGGCTCTGCATATTGATTAATGGCATTTCGGCAAAGAGTAACGTTCAATTTGTTTGTTTACTTCGCGAAAATGGTATTTATTATACTGTAACATTGGTACTGCAACCTTTCGCACTTTTAATTAAATTCTAGAAACGACGCAGTCATGACTTGATTAAACTATTAATACGCAAAATTTCTCGTGATATTTTGAAAGAAATATTGATTTTGACAAAATAATATAAAATGTAAGAAATAGCTTATCAAGCAGTTATGCAAGTAAAACACTTCAGAAACGTCAACTTGTCCTGGCCAATAGTAGCCATCTATATATCGGGTGGATTTAATCGTTTTCAAGAGCACTTTCATTTATTTATACTTCGGAAATAAATAAGCATTGGAATTTGCATAGGGGACATCTTTTGCTTCCTAGACCTCAAGAAAGTCAATACGAGCAGTTAAAGATGAAATAACAAAGATTTGTGGGATTTTTAAATCAGATTAGCGTTATTGAATTTATTCAATCGACTTTATGTGTCCGTTTCGTCCGAGTTTCCCGGTGACCACTAAAATAGTCTTTCTGCAAGAGTTAAATATTTGATGTATAAAGTTTACTCAGAAACATATAAAAATGATTAGTTTGAAAAACAATTAAATAATTACAGTTTAAAAATTATTTTTCGTCAATAACCGACATTAATTTACGAAAAAACGTAAGGAAATAAGACGTCAAATGAATATTTCATTCATACGAAGAAAAAAAAATAAAGCTGACTGGGAATCTCGCCTTTATCATACGACGTGGGCAAGACCTTTTTGTCTCCCAGCTCTGGGTGGAAAATCCGCTCGAATGAGCATTCAAGTTTGCGACCTTAGCAAAGGTCAGGAGGCAAACTAGGCCTTTCATGATATTTTTGATTCATGAGAAAGTTGACGGTAAATGCCTACCCAGCACTGGCTAGTCAGTAGTTTTGACCAGCACTGCTGTATAGTGCAGCGCTGCTGCATTTTGCTGTATCTCTAAAATTTCCGGGTGGGGTGATTTTTCCAGAAAGGTAAATTTAAGTTTAGTCATAATTACAGAAAGTATAAAAACCGAATAGAGAA
>JAWWEN010036515.1:0-14045 GCA_035582955.1 Sycophila texana | reverse complement strand
ATCGAACGGTAATGTCTATGTATATAGTGGCGGTAACAAGCCGAGGGAACTTCGTTCCTACCGGGGGTCCCGAGACCTACACGTTGTTTTTTATCAATGAAATGGTTTTTCGGATATTTTTCGTCCATTTATTAGTCAGTTTGATAGCAAGCTGAAAGAATAAGATTACAGCTAAATCCTTCAATAGTTTCAGGGTAGGGGTAACAATTCTCGTGTAATTTCCAAAGTTCCTTACCTCGCACATATTAAATCAAGTTTCAGTACTTTAGTCGGTCGCACGGAACTAATTTAAATTTAATAGAGGAGATCAGGATAAAACGAGGCAAGGACAACAATACCTAACCTGAATCAATTGGGACATAAATACAAAAATCGATTTGATGGTGTGTCCCAATACTTTATCTCCTATCATACGTTAATTACACATCAGAGTAATTAAATCTTATTAGCGCCAAGGGTCGTCAACTTTAACTATCAGACTACGCTAAAGTACCGCAATACGCAGTTTTTCCCATTTATATAAAGTTCGGAACAAAAATAAGTATGCTAAAGGAAACGAAAACTTTCGTGATTACGGAATCTCCAAAAAAAAAAACGAAAAAAAATTTGCTTAAACCTCATTAAAGGTAATGAGGTCGAGTTCGCGAGTCTTGAATTCCTGATACCGAAAATTGGGCAGGATAAAAAAAAAAGAGTTAACGAAACGAACCCCGCCGAATAATAAACTAAAATTCATTGACACGAAAACTCGAAAATAAAAGTAGTGGCGGGGAGAAGTCGCGCATTTCACGTGAGTAGACCCTATTCACAAGGCAAAGCGAATGACTATACACCGCAAATTGAATAACTCGAATCAGCGAGCTCGATCTTGAAGCCCAACTGTACTCAAAGTTTCTTAAGTAAACAGAGCTCGACTGAAACGCGTCATGCACTGTGTTGACCCGAAGATTCAAAGGAGTTGCCTGTTCTGGCGAAGTACTCGACTGCCTGCGTAAACTCGCCTCTTGAAATATATATTCAACGGCATCTAGTGGCACAAGCCTTAGTACAATCGTCTAGTCACTTAGTCTCCATTTAGTCCATCTGCTCCCTCGAATCGGTTTCTTCTTTTCTTTCGCCCGTATATTTTTAAAGCGTCCGATTCACTGGATGGCGAAGCCGCAGAAAAGGCGCCTTTCACACAGGCCGAAGCTTAACGGAGTTGGGAGGGTGGGAGGAAGCAGGGATATTGGAATAAAAGCGAGCCTCTGGTATTTTGCAAGGTAATGCGGTCTGACCGGGTGGAGCACGTCAATTTTTCGGGAGCTGCGATTGATGGCTCATGTTGGTGCGAGACCCGATCGAAACCTTTTCAATCGCAAGTCATATACCAAAGAATCCTGGACACGCTCAAACCCACGTGCCCTTAATTTTTTTTTTTTCTTTTAAACACTTTCGCCTGTATGGTTTTTAATAATCGCGGCTACTGCTTTTTGATTACACCGGAATCTTTTTCGAATTACCGATCGGGATGAGGATGTAGTTCGGTCGAGTTTCTATCGTTCGAAGTTTTCAAAGGTCGAGCTTGAAAAACAAGGGAATTCCTCGCTGGCTTTTTTTAAAAGGTCGGCGGAGATGTAATTAAATCTACAGATTTTCTCGATCGAATTAGGGCAAAATTCCATGTTTCTCTTTTTTTTTCTTTTTTTTTGAGATATAATTAACGTTTTAATTTTCTGTTGTTACCATCAATCTCGTTAAGTAACTTCCTAAATTGGCACTTTTATTTATTAGGTAACAAAAAATAAACATCTTTTCCTTCAATAAACTAACATAACTGCGATTTCTTTATTGGCCTTTACTATGAAGTGAATAAGGTCGTTTCAAAGGTTCACGGACCGTGATCATCCTCAATGTTCACAAAAAATGAGGGTATACCCTTTTGGGAAGTTAAGGAAATATGCACGGAAAAAGCAGTATATGTCGAAACGAAACGTAACATTTATTAACTTTCGCTCAATTAATTCCAGCCCATCATCGAGTCAAGGTAAATAATGAAAAACGAGTAATATTTCTTTGTCTCCCGCATTTTATCGAAAAAAATTCAGAGGAGAAACATTTCCAGGAAAAGAGAAGTTTGCTAAGGAACGCGATATTTTCCTTCGGTGTCTACTGATTAATTAGTCCATCATCGAGTCCGAATAAACAATAATTAAAAAAATATATATAACACCAAACAAATCACCACTGCCTTTTCGCGCTTCGCCGCAATTTATTACATTTCCCGAAGCCCTTTTGATTTAGGGCCTCGCGAGATTCGCACGCACCGGACGGCGCGTATAATGGGATAAATCGACCATGGCCAAAATGTTTTATGCGCGAGGGGGTGAATTGAACCGACATTCGCGCGCAGTGTAATGCGACTCGGAAAATTTACCGGTTCGCTGACACCTACCTAAATGTCGAATGAATAAAAAAAGAGGGGACAGGATGACTGACGCGCGCGCGTGTGATTGCGTCCCTCGCAAAAGTGGATGGATCGCGGAGGCCGGCGTCACGCGATCCATTGTTTCGCGAGCTATCCGAGCAATTAGGGTCATCGGCAGTGCACAGACAAGTTACTCGGCAACAGCTTTTTCGCGAACAATTGCCGTTCGAACAATCGGAATATTTGTCCGCCGTCCTCGTATTAATAGAAGCGCATACCCGCTGTAAATCAGTGTCGATTTAATTAGAGAATTGATTTGTGATCCGGGCCTGCCTTTGTTCGCACGACGTGGTTTATTGTTTCACCTATAATAGAGTTACAGCGAATCAAGGATTAATTGAATATTTTAATATTCCGGTGTAATGCGCTTAAATTCTTTTATTGGCTTTTGCGCGATGGAGATTGAAAGCTGCCTTTGAAATTATTGCGGTATCATATCCGTTGGTATACTTAGAATTATACGATTAGATTAATTGGATGCTTTCTGTGATTATATTTAAATTGTTTTTAATGACGCTAATGATAAGGTTATCTCGGTTGAAACGAATTTGATGTTCCGGTGTAACGCTTCCTTAAATTATTCTTTTAACTTTTACGAAATAATGATTAAAGGCTGCTTTTAAATATGAAATTATAAGTATTTATAATTAAATTAAATTAACTTTTGATATTTTTATTTTCCACTGTGATGGTATTTAGACGTTCATTAATTAATTACGCTAATAATGAGATTATCTCGTGGGTACATTTTAATTACAGGAACATTTTTTATGTTTACAGATATTGAAATCGTACGCGGTGGCAAATTTATTATGATTTTTTTAAACATTGTAATACGTGAGTTTCATAAAAAAAGCTCGGAAAGATGTTACTGTGCGATATAAAAGAAATTTGTAATTGTATTTGTACCTCTCATTTATACCTATAAGTGCTTTATCCATCGATGACAAATAAAAATCCAACGATAAAAGCTTATAAAACCTTTAACATTCTCATAAATAGTGTTTATCTTTCCTGAATATAATAACTCGCACAATGAAATGAATGAATAAAAGAAAGCTCTATTTTAAAGACGATTAAAGAAGAATATCGCCGTAGGAATGTTCCAATGAACTTATTAAATACGTGACTCTAACCCAGAGGCGCTATCCGATCGATTCAAGAATAGCTAGATATTGACCAACAACATCACAGGCAGACAAAAATATTGGATGCATAATAAATGCATGAAAAATTCATTTAATTTCTTAGAGGCTCCGAAAAGAGGTATAGATCGTTGTTCGCGAGAATTGCGGAAGCAATAACAATGAAAGAAACGAGATTTCCGCTATTGTACTATGTCGATGATGTTTGTGAACGGAATCGCTTAATTTTCATCCGTGCCTAATATTCTTACACAAACGCTTGAAAAACAAGAAGACATTGTAGCAGAATGTACACAAAATTTTATTTATAAGTGAGAGTCTTAAATAAGCAACAAATTTTTTAGTTATAAAAATACCAATTATTCTCGAAAGTTGTTGTACAAAACTATTATTTTTGTTGACCTTTTCTTATCCAAATGGACCCTCTTCAATTTTTCTTTCAGTAAGATAAGACGGCAAATAGGTTAATGAAGAACATTTGGCAATCTGGATCTAATATTAGAGAGTTTATGTTGAATCTAGTGATAAATGAACTGCATTTATACCGAAATAAACAAAGATGTTAATTTTTGTATAAAAATAATTCAACAGACTCGCGATAATTCTGTAATCCCTGCTGATAAAATTAAGATATTAACTTCATAGTTCACAAATTTCGAGCACAGTAGGACTCAGCATAAGTATTAAGTAGTAACAGAGTTTGGTCAGCCACCGAGGAAGCTTTTTCAAGCTATTTTATCGCCACTTTCTTAAGATTCAAAATCATTAAGCTTCACGATAATAAACTAAGTCTTTAACAATTTGCGTCAAAAGAACATCACATTAAATAGCAATAAGTCTCTGAAAGTACTGGTATTATACAAACCACAAATTTGTATAAGAATGCGGGACGATTTGAAAATGAAAATAAAAAACCAAATCAACATAAGCTTCTTACGCATCTGTTACAAGTATAATATCCTCTAAATCATGATTTTATCATTCGCAATCGAGCACAATCGGAGCTGTTACTCTTTATTTTAGGCTTTACAGGTAAACGGCTTACAAAAAACCTGGCATGCAATGAGTAACTGAAAAGGCGGAAAAAATCGCCGAAAAAGTCGACAAATCAAAGTCGCAAAGGCCTCGGAGTACATTCTAATCCTATTACGAGGCTTAAGACATCGATAAGTCCCACGCTAAGCGGCCCCAGACGATTAGCGGCGGAGCGGCTCGTTTCGCCGATCGATTGGTCGACGCCGCCCCTATCGACGACTTCGGCCAGGCGAGCCGCAGAACAGTCACAGTCATGAAACTCGGAACCTCGCTTATTCTCTCCCTCCCACTGTATAATAATTTTCTTATCCGTTGGCCGGACCTTCGCCCTCCCCAGGGACTCTCCCCCTCCCCCTTCTCGCTATGGCTATATAGTGCCTACTGAGGCTGCGTACTGCTCGAGCTTAATTTGCGGAGGCTTAATATTATGTGCGCAGCTCTTGGCCAATTTACCGGGAGCCGCTGATTAAATTCGAACGTACAGATCTGATCATGCTGATTGAAGCTTTGGGACTCAACGAGCACATCGATACGATTTGAGGCTACGTCGATAAGGGCGGCACTGTTTTTTTTTTTCCTCTATTTTTTCCCTCTGCGCTTTAATTATATCTGTGTCCAGCGTACTGCGATCCCTCTGGACTTTTCTGAATTTCCATATCGTTAAATATATACTGGACCTCAATTTTCGGACGCTGCGACTTTCGGCGTACTTATTATTCATGTCATCATCGGTACTGTGAATCTCCGCTCCTTAATCCAAATTTCCAGAAAAGCTCTCCCTCCGGGCATTAGCATAATCTAAAACTTCTGTCCGCCTTATTTTATCTTTAATATATTCCGACGCCAGTGACGAATGCCTGATAATTATTTGCTAAACTAGTGTCCTTTTTTTCACATCGGCAACGGGGAAACGCGATAAAAATGGCGAGGGAGTGCCTTTTCTGACCAGCAGACGCGCGAGAAAATGGGGAAAAAACCGAATACATTTACCTTTCAAATTGCTCCGATCTCCGGAACCTCGCAAAAAAAGAATACGTTTTATCTACACCCAAGTATCCTCCAAAAAAAAAAAAAAACAGCAAAAAAAGAACTATACATTGCTAACGAGTAAAAAGGATGAATCACTGAAATAAATTGCGCGGAGGGGTGAAATCCCGTGTAATAATTCGATCGCTTAAGTCCCTGCAGTTGTCGCCTGCATACGGCGTGTGAAGGTGCGCGGCCGCGACAAACCAATGATACTCGCACGACTGATCGAGATGACAAGTTTCAGCTTCGGTGCGCGTTAACTCGATACTGGACTCCACCGAGAGGAAGGGGGGGGGGAAGCTTACGCCTCGGGGGTGGACAGCCTCGGGCGCGACCAAGTTCTACGGAGTAACTAGCGCCGGAATTGGATTCAGTACACGCTATTCCTGTACATACGGATCGTGAATTATTATGAGAACTGCCTGTGTGCGATCCGCGTGTTTCGCGTGAAACGCGGACGAGAGGGCGCCGCGCGATTATCCCTCGCTCGTTCTGCGACGGAAAATCCGCACCGACGATAAATCACCGGACTCGATCGCAGACGGCCATTTATCACTTTCGGCGAAACGAGGAGATTCGCTGGATACTTTTTTTTTTTAAAGTGATTTTTCCTTCTTTGCTGTGCTGGACTTACCACCTGCGGCTTCGTATTCTTTCAAATCTTCTTTCGTTTCGCGTCCAGGGACTAAGTATATTGATGCGTAAAAGTTGATTAAGTGACACTATATCTTTAACTTAAGTGTCTCTCACTTATTATAGTTGGAGGGAAACTTTTGACGTAGAATAAGTGGCTACTCGTATATTTAATTAATGCTTCTACACTTAATCTACCCTCTAGAAAGTATAACTATTTTTTTTAAAATAGTGGTGCAGTCAATAAATAAGTATGTTACATTTAATGTTCTTTCTATTCTGTTCTATAATAAACTTAAAAAAAAATCTTTATTTCTCTTTAAAAATTCCACGATGAACAATACTATTCCTCAAATTATTTTGTCAATAACTAACGATGGTTTTGTAGCATTTAAAAATGCCATTAAAAAGGCAACTGTAGTTTGCCCATTTATTATAACTAAGTAAATAAATAAATAAAAATACAAAAAAAAGTACATATTGCAAAGATCCTTTTTTGTTTCTTGCTTTAACTCTTTATTTCCCTGGTTAAGCAAAACAAATTTGTTCATTGGCGACATTTCAGCTTATACATAGTTATAGTTCACTTCAAGTCACTATAAAATTAATGCAACTGGAACATCATCGACAGATAAATTACTATCACAGAGAACAGGGCGTTAATTCTCTTTTTACTCAATCCCTAATTACAGCTCAAAAACTCCCTTTACTCTCCAATCATGAGTATCACTTTTTTCTTAGACCTCCCATTGAACCCTGCTTCTCCCCTACCCCCATCAGGGGCAGGAAAGTCACCCGCACGCGGATATAGTAAGAAAAAGTTTTGGCCAAGGATTAAAGTAGGTCGGAGCCCTGCGTGAATAACCAACGCAGGAAGCCCGCAGCATCCTGTGTCTCCTCGGGAAATGGCACATACCCGCGTTAGCATCGATTCTAAGGAGCAAACGAGTGAGCCTGAGTCGCGCGACTTCCCCTCTCTTTTCTTTTCATCACAATCGAGTTTATGAAAATTAACTTTCAGCGGGAGAGAACTGCTTCGCCTCTTTATTTCGAGTCTCGTCAACCCCTCGGAGCGTACATGGCTCCTCCAAGAGGTGGCGAAGTAGCACGACTCCGTGACAATAGATTAATTAAGCTCTTGCGGGCTTTTGTTTCTACGCATTTCTTTAAACGTGATTTACGAGAATCAAAGTTGGCGCGCACTCCTCTGAGTTCAGCAACGGCACGCTGCAGGCGAGAGTCTCGATTAAAGCGAAATTTAAAGGAGAAAACTCGTTACGTCGCCATCCCTCTCCTCCTTCCGGACTTCAGCCCCGTAATTTCCGAGACGACCAGGATCGTATAATTTTCGCCTCTCGCTGCAAAATAAAAGAAGAAACCCGTGGAACTTGTTTATCTCAGGGAGATGCGTGAAAATTCAGTGGGACAATTGTATAAACGAACGAGACTGTGAATTCACGACCAGACGCGCAGAAAGGAGGGCGCACTTTTGTATGTCTCGTCGTGTGTGCGTTTTACGGGTCGTTAAATATGATCGGGATTTTTCGCTTTCTAAGGAAGGATTTGCTGTGCGCGAGACTTGGCCTTTCTCAAGATTTATTCTTTGCTCTATCCCGCAAAAAGATTCGATTCTGTAATTTAATGTTCTTTCAAATTTCCGTTTTGTGCAAATAAAAAGTTTTAAGTACTAAAGAAATGTATGTGATATTTTTTATTTACTTTGCTAACTAGCGAAATTAAAACGTTGCAAGCAGACTTAATCGACGTCGTAAAGTCTGTCTCAATTGTATAACCGTTGGAACTACGAGAAAATCTTTTTTTTATTTTCAATAAAGCTGCAGTGATAATATTTTATGGAGAGGCGTGTCGTATAAAATAGTGCAGAGCGATGTCTTTTTACGATATTTTTTTACAATTTATTTAAAAAAAAAAAATAAATAAATAAAATTGAATAGTCCACTGGACGGTCCCGTCATTCAATCATGATTGGATTACGTTGCAACTGTTAAAAGGAAATTTGTTAATTTTAACATATTTACAGTGAACCAATCAATGAATCAATATTTTCAGCTAATTTGCATGCAGTCTTTGAACCATAAATGTAGGGTATCTATGTTTAAATTAGATTACTTTGATATTTTACATTTTCTCACCTTTTCATCTTTGTGCACTGCGAGAGCTTTTTTTTGTAAAAATTACCGTGAATCTTTTCGTAACAAATTATGTGAAAACATATTATCGAGGGATGGTTTACAAGTAATGAAAATTTTTAAAGAAAAATTACTACAAATGTTACCGATATTTGGACTGTTGGTGAAGCTTTGTAATGTTTACAAGTAAAACTCCTTACTTTTTACAAAAAAAAGCTCCGTACCTTTTACAAGTAAAGGTCTGTAATTTTTACGGCAAGATTTACTTAAACTTGCCTCGAGGCACTAGCGCGTCTCTTGATCGTAATTTTTAAGAGAAGCTTTATCGTAAGTTTTGTGAGAAGCTTCATTGTAATTTTAATTTTTATTACAGAGCTTTTTCTATAAAATTTACAAAGCTTCACCTACCGTTCAAAATTCAGATAAAAATAGATGTCCAGTACTTGTAAATCATTAGCTCCAGCGTAATTTTTACGAAAAAATTCTCTTAGTATATGTCGTTCAACTGCTTAAAACTTTTTTTCAAGCATTTTTTTGAACAATCTATCGCTAAAAAAAGAGCAGAGCACGACGACATACATTTTTAAAAATCCACTTCCGGGCCACGTGATACATTTCACCCCGTTAATGATGGATAAAATGAAGTTTTAATTGACAGCAAACTCCTCCGACGGCGCTATATCATCAGCGCGGGCGCAGAAAGCTTTCCCGGAAGCGCACAATAAATAACTCGGCGCGCAAGTCTCCCGCGCGCGAACTTTCAAAAAAACCCATAGTCGTGGGGTTCAATGTCGAGCTCGACACCCGTAAAGCAATAGCTCTACGTGCGCCACTTTTATTAAAGGGCGCGACCCGTTCTACAGTCGAACAAACCGAACCGAGACGGTATACACATATATACAGAAGCACAATAAAAACCGAGAGAATTTGACTCCGACCGAGTGAGGGAATAAACGGGGAGCCAAATAAATAGCTGCCTTGTCTCCAATTCTTTCACCAGTTCACCTTGGCTCGCGGGCCAACGACCGAGGCGGCCTCGCGATATCAGTATACGCACGCGCTTCTATTTCTTTTTTTTTCCTCACCGATCTCCCTAAACTGAGAGAATTTTCTCGTAAAAATTACGTGAAAAAATCGCAGAACAGTTCGCAAGTACTGGACAATTTTACGGGGAAATCATTTTTAATTTTTACCTGAATAATAAATGCTACACGAAGTTCTGTAATTTTTTCCAGAAAAGCTCTGTCAAAATGCGGGAAAAACTCCGTATCTTTATACGGAAAAACCCTCGTAATTGTTACAGTGTTTTTCTTGTAAATATTACGAAGTTTCATCAATCGTTTAAGATTCCTCTTTTACAAAAACGATGACAGGATGTTGTGAAGCATTTTCAAGAGTGATTTGATTGATTAAAGCATAAATTTGCTGTTAAATGACGCACGTAATTTAAAAGACGTTAATATGCATTTAATATTTAAATTTTATAATTAATAAACGAATAAATAGATGCCTATTTTCTCAATATTAATGTTTAATTTCTCAAATATATTAATCAAATAATAAAGTTTTTAAAGTCTCGAATTATTTTCTAATTTATTGTGCTAGTCTTCAGCTGATTATTATAGTAAGTTTCTCGTAGAAATTTCCAGTGCTTGCAATCAGTCCCTCGATTACGTTTTTTCACGTAATTTTTACGAGGAGCTTCATAGTAATTTTTATGAAAAAATTCTCTCAGTGTATCGTACCTCCTCCGGCGGATGTGAGTCGACGAGAATCAAATCAAACGAACGCGCGTGCGTCCGAAATTTAGGGGATTACGTATAAGCGCGTCACTTGATTTATTGGACTCACGCGCGCCATTCTCGCCCCGCTCGTCGTACACCGCAGTTACCCACGGAGGGTGAGATCCTGCCGCCGCTTTTACGTCATTCCGGAGGCTACTTAAAAATTCCTCGGGCGCTCGCTGGGGCGTCGTCTTGTGCCAGAACACAGAGTAAATTTGCCGCGTTATGAGCGCGATATACGCCGCCGAGAAATTGTACGCTAATAGAGCGAAGGAAAGGGGCGAGGCGCGAATGCGACGGAGGGAATATTATTTTTTTTTGCAGCTCAGATTGTCCGCGGCGACCCGCAACTCTGCTGCTTGCAAATAGATGAGAGGCTAAATTAAGTGATGCAAATTGAGAATAATACACTTCCACCGAGAAAAAAATGGTTTAGCGAAAATTAAAGTTTAGTAGAGGAAGGGTGGATTTGCGCTGTGGAAAAAATTTGCTACGTTGTGTAGTAAATATTAGCGTCTACCTGCATGAGAGTATCGTGCGAAACTGCACGCGAAAATAAAAAATAAAAAATTCGATACATGTGCAAGAAGGCATACTATTTTAAGAATATTTTATAATATTTTATAATGGACGATGCAAGATGCAGATTCAGAAAACCGGTGCGAACACTAAAACGCGCTTTGCACATGTCTTTGACAAATGTCTTCTAAATGCTTTGTGCTATTTAATACACAGCCGCAAAAAGAAGCAAATTTTACGAAATCCCTTGCGTAAAAAAACGGGCAAACATTAAAAATAATGTGCTTTTAACTTTTGTTGCCAAAAAAAAAGCTTAAATGTCCTATGAAAGAAAAATTAAAAGTGTATTTGATCGTTAGAGGCAATGCGATGTATGTTTAATTTTCTGAAGCATCAATCGAATTATAGCACCCATAGCATAAGTCACGTTACAGTACAAAAACATCATCGATTTTTAAATAATCATTTCTTTCAAACTCTATTTTAAAAGTTGACTGCAAATAAATTGAGGTCTGAATATTTTAAAATAAATAGAAATTTTTCTCGCAATCGTCGCGCCTATTTTCTCGGCGATATAGTATCCTGCGCATACTGCGGGAATTTTCATTAAAGCATGGCTTCTTTTCGCATTCTAGCCAGTATTGTAGATCAGTTGGAATGAATGATACGAGGCCTTATGTACCGCCGCCGCGGATTCTTCGCCCGTGTAATGTGCGTGATTGATGCGATGAAGTTTTTGTCTGAATTCACGCTTTATTGTGAAGAGCACATCATCACAAGAAAAAGAGTATAATCATATTCTTTTTTCGGCGTATATTCGGGTACATTATCGCGCCGCCTACAAATTGCGCGGACGCGCGTATAGCAGGAGGCAATAAATAACGCGGAACAATATTTGTCCGCATGCAGATTGTGTCGATGCCGGCCAGAATTTTTGCACATTTATCACGAAAGGCATATGGAAAAAAAGTTGGCCTATCGGCAACTCGCGAAGTCCATTACGGATGTGTGTACGAGAGCGGCGGACAAAACATGTCAGAGGCCGGTGTGCACGTCAATCGCATAGCCGAAATTGAGCCTCTTCCGTGCTCGGAATAATAGAGGCTCCGGTGTGGGGGGAAATGAAGGTCAAATATTTACGTGTCCAGGGGCACTTTATTTGACTTGATGAATCGCCGTGGTCTTGATTCTTTCTTTTTTAATATCTGCTGGATTAACCTTCTAAGCGCCTTGCTTTATTATCTTTGAAGCTCATATTTTCTGACGATTTTTATCATGCCACCGGACAGCCTGACTGTGAAGCTAATCCACTGGGATTTAATGGAAAACGAGATTTTCCTATAAACTTTAGAATGAATTTCACATTCATTGACTCGCTCTGTTCTTCCCGTTTTCTTTAAATTTTAATAAATTTGAAGAACAAGCACTAAGGTTCTTTGATGGTGCACTAAAATAAACGATAAATTGTAAGGTATTTCGTTGAGCAAAAAAAAAAAAACATTTCAAGTGACAAGATATGCATAAGAAGTAATTGCAGTATTAAGTGGTTTTCAGAAAAACGAATTGCACTATAAATTTTATGTGCGCCTATATATCCATGTACACTAGACAAATCTGTAGCTTTTTTAGCGAAAAAAAAGCTAAATTTAATTTTTTTTATTTTTTATTTTTTAGCGTTTAAAGATCTAGGGGACTTTCTTTCTAGAGTACTTATGCTCTAAGAATTGAATCTTGAGAGTTTTGTAGCGCAATTTTTTAAGTCAGCTTAGCTATTGAAGCTTCAACGCATAAAGCACATTGAAACTAAAATATATCACTTTCAGTTATTGGGGATCTTATATAAAGATTATAAAAAATCAATCACTGGGTAAGCTGTCTTAAAGTGAGGCAATAACGCTAAAACAAACCGATCGCATACAGGGGGTCAGGGGGAGGCTGGATATAACAGTAAATAGGTTTTATTTTTTACAAAAAATATTTTGTACAAGTTTCATTAAAAAATTATACATCAAAAAATGTATTTATTCGTTAAATTATTATACGGCGGCGGAAATGCCCTTTACAGTAGAATTAAATGCATAAGCAACGCAAGAAATACGGATGTAAAATTGAAAGAATACAATTAAAATAAGACAGATTTTCCATCTATACTTTTCCGAAAAAATGATATTCGATAAAGTTACAGTTAAACAGAAAAATGTTTTTTTTTTCCAAACTGCATTATTTTATAATATATTTTTCTAAGCAAATGAAACGTATTTTAAGAATAGCTCACTATACTCCACAATGATACATTATTCAAACTAACCTGTAGCTGCACATAATCTTAAAATAAAATTATTAGTTTTCCTTTAATCGATCATTCCAGGAGCACCCTCCTAAATAGTACATTTCGATACAAGTGCGAGAATGTGATTTTCAGTCTCGTGTGACGTTTGCGCGAAAAGGTCACACGAGGCTAAAATCACCTCCTCGCTCATGTATCGAACCGTATTTTTTGATACGCCGTGCGCAAAGTCGTATCTTTGCGTACGGCGTATCGAAAAGTACATTTATGCAATTTACGAACTTAATGAGATCCTTAATACGAACATTAGTAATTGATTGAAACAGGTATGTACTTTACAGATGCAACTCTTCATCAACCACGCACATTGATTGAGACGCAAAGTTTAGATTATGCCGCGCGCCTCACGTTTTCTTCGAGTAACAGCAAACGAAGTAGCGGGAGGGCATAAAAAGGTCCGCATAAAACCAATCGAAATGAGTACTCTGCCAGTCGAACTCGTTTCTCTGCACGGGGAAGTCGTAAAGCGCGCTCGCCTGTTCATCCGAGAACAACGTTAAAGAAGGTCCTCGTAAAAATTTCTGATAGCCAGAGTCTCATCTCGAGGAAGCCGAGGAAAATAGCGAAGGATTAAAGCGACGGCAGAAGGAAAAGAAACCGTCGCCGATCAGTCACTGGTGCTGCCGCCCATTATACTGTCGTATACGTTGCTCAGCATGATGGCACGAAATGCTCGTGAAAAGTTTAAAAAAAAGGGAAGTGTAACAGAGCCATTAAAATCATTGGAAAGTGACAAAAAGGAATTGAACTGCATTCAAGTCAGCTATGAACGATAGCAGTGAATCAGAAAATTAAAGAAACTATTTAAATTCATTTAAATTCTTTAGTGTTATAATTACTGAACAATTTATACTGGAGTCTTAAGGGGGTCATATACCAATAAATTTAGAATTACAAAAAGACCTGCAAAAATAAAATTATAGTAATTAGTAAGTT
>JAWWEN010036484.1:0-14057 GCA_035582955.1 Sycophila texana | reverse complement strand
TCCATCTCGAGATATTAATAAAAACGGTTTTTGGGGGTGAACTTTAAGTGCGCTTTTTACTCCCTAGACATGAATTCCCATCAATAAAAAGGCACGTGTCGAATATTTTTCGATGCTCTACCAATGTGCAAAGTTTCATGAAAATCGGAGGCGGACGCCAAGTATCCTTTTCTTGTCAGATATTTCAGTAGGGTAGAAATGATATTGCTTTTATGTACTGATTTTTACCATACGTGTTTATTTCTATTTTCACTTTTTTAACTTAAAATATAGTATCGCTACACAGATGTACTTTGCACCTTGGTTCATGTTATGTCAACATTATTCTCATTTGTTTCTATTTAAGTTTAATATCATAAGTCTTATTGAATTTCAGATAAAATTAGGTTCAGAGGTAGAACTACGAGAACAAAATTACTGTTAATAGAAAAAAAAAAGAATATGCCTGAACTACATAACAAAATTTTAACAAAATACGAAGGTGGTGTTGCGGTAAATAATGTTATTTTACAGTCATTCTGAAGAAATTAAACTTCTTTCGGAATCTTATATTTTGTATTTATATATGTTAATTATGTTATAGTTAAGAAAATTTCCAGTCAAAGGTTTTGGCGTTATCACTACATCGAGATTTTCGAAAAATGAATTTGTTTTGGAATATTGCGGCGAATTAATTTCTTTCAAGGAAGCCAGGAATAGAGCAAAAATATATTCTGAAATGGGGCTATATGAAAACAGGATGTTTTATTTTAAATTTAGAAATAAAACTTGGTGGTAAGAATATATTGCATTCTAAACCTTTTAAGCAGCGTTTATACATTTTCGATTTAAGCGAAGACAAAACAATTTTTATTTTGATAAAAAGACTATCATGTTAAACAATAATGATTTTATCAAATAAAAATTAATAGTAAATACAACAACTACTTGAACTTTTGGAAGATGGATTTTGCCCTCACATCAAAAAATGATTTTTTACAAAAAATGTAAAGCATCTCGGAATTTTCACCACTATAGCTTACCTAAAGAAAATATTAAATTTAAAGTAAAACATAAAGAGTTATTATTTGAGATTTGTTATATTAAAAAATTATGCATTGGTTCGAATGTTATGCGTAATTCTAATACTTAAACAATATTTATCAACAACGTTCGTTAGAGGGTCTAGCTGGATCAAACCATTTTTTAAACTAATGACATTATCTTGTTCGGCGGTTTATTTTCTAGGAATTTCATAATTTACTGAACTGATCAAAATAACTGTTTAATCTTTCAAATTTGTTATTGTCTCTCCACTAAAACATCTTAATTTCCGATTTAAATATACAGTGACGCAATCTCATATAATTGTTCTAATTTCAAATCAAAATTAAATTTTTATACTCATAAAAGTGATTTTTAAATTAATCAAGATTAATAATTAACTTAAAATATAATTAATAATTATTAATTAATATAATTAATAATTAAGATTTGTTGATAACGTTCAGTGCCTACGCAAGTCGCCGAGTCTGCAATCGAGTCGTCGTATCGCCATTTTGTTAGCACACGTCCAGAATTAATAAACTGACGGCCACTGATAGTAAACTAGTATACGCTTCTCAAACACGCATACAATTGTTTTCCGGAAAACACTAAAATTTATTACTTTAGATTTTTAACGTTTTAGAAACTCAACAACGAGAAATTAATTTTAAGTTAAAGTTTAATTTTTAAATATGCCTTTCTAAAATTCTATCTACTTTTGACTTCCAATTTTTTCCATATCCACAAGGCATTACGAAGGCAATATTGGATTTGTCTGTATGTAAACATTTTTAATTCCCCAAATTTTTTTAAATTTTCTTCTTTTAGTCTACATGTTCATTAATATTAGTTCCAAAATTATTTAATTAGCATATGGATAACTCCTTGATGTCCTTTTTACAAAATCCATCTCTCAAATTTTATGATTAATATTCATTTTTCTCTTAAATTGCACATAATGTTCGGAGAGAAAAAGAATAGTAAAAATTCCAGTAGAAATACACACACACACACACACACACACAAAATCAACAAAATCAACAAAATCAATGCTATTTATACGTCAATACAATCAGCTCACTGAAGACGGTTCGCTACAAGCCTCTGCTCTTATCACCGCGCGTACAAAAATGTATGTACGGCTCGCATCAGCGAGCCGCTGCTCCCACTCGCCAGCGGAGCACGAGAGAGAGAGAGAGAGAGAGAGAGAGAAAGAGTAAGTGGTGATCGGACAGCTGCCCGATCACTCCGCGAATACGAAAATCACGCACTGCCGCACACGCGTGAACTTACTTGATGCGAGGAATGTACCTCGCGGAAACTCCGCGCTCCTATACTGCGATCGGCTGGCCAGCCCGATCGCTCGCAAAACCCTGCCCTATACTCTACCGGGGAAATCCTCCTGGAAACCGCGTTGTTCGTCAGCACCATGTCCGCGTCGCTCCGTTATCCGGTTCTCTCTCTCTCTCTCTCATCAATCGCCTGCTCGAATTGGCGAAATATCGCCACACTTCTCTCTCTCCTTCTCTCCTTCGCTTCTTGAGTAGCACCTCGGTAGGTGCTACCCTCTGACTACGCGGTCATTCGCGAAATACAAACGCCTAGTCGCACACGGGCGACATCGGCTCGCGAGGATGCGGGAGATTTAACAGAAATAAATCTTCACGCGTTACAATCTTAAATACGAAATTTTCTATTTTAAATAACAAAAACTTTCACAATTCGACTTTGCTATTTTTTACCAATGGAAATTTTTCTTACTCTTTTTCTCTCTCCAAGAACATATATGAATACTAAGAAAATAAGGAAGCTTTTTAAATGTTAATAAAATATTTAATCAATTTTTCTCAATTCCTCTTTACTCTCATTTCATGAAATAATTCAATCATTTTTCTCTCTATATTCGCTTGTATATCCGCAACACAGGCTATAACAAAAAACATTGTTTACAGCATTGATTCAACAAAGCCATTAGAGCATTTAGGTCGATACATAAATCATGATTTTAACGCAAATTTGAAACCACGTGTAATTGAAGTTGAAGGAATACCGCACATAGTTTTTTTTGCGGCAAAAGATATAGATGTTGGCGTTGAGTTATCTTATGATTATGGAGATCGAAATCCCGAATCAAAAAAATGTTGTCCTTGGCTTGTAAAAAAGAAAAACTTCGTTCAAAAAGGTATGTAGCGTCAGTTGCATACAAAATGCGAGTACTTTCTACCCATAAGTTTTTGTTTTTAGTTGCTCTCATAAATCCCACAGAATTAGTAGGATTTACCATTATTTAATCTCAAGTAGTAGGCATTTGTGTATTGCTCGTGGATTGCTTGTAGATGTTCATGATTATTTTACGCGGATGTTCATATATTCACGTAAAGATTTTATTTTTATGGAATTTAAAACAAAAATAATTCGTAGCGCATTACAAGACCTATATCGTGAATAAATAAATTCAATTAAAAACAATCAATTCATGCCCCATTATGAAACCTATTTTGTGAATTACTAGATGGATAATGAAACTCTATCTGGAGTATTCAGTTAACAAATTATTGTTTTCACTATACAAAAATGGGTTTAAAAAACTTGAAAGTAATAATTGAAATAATTGAAAATAATTGAAATAATTGAAAATAATTGAAATAATTGAAAATAATTGAAATAATTGAAAATAATTGAAATAATTGAAAATAATTGAAAGTAATAATTGAAATAATAATTTGAAAATAATTGAACTTTATTTCAAATTGGGTACATTGTATTAATAAAACAGTTAATGAAATGGGCCTTATTTCGGGTTAAATTTTTGATAGAGCTATTTCCCTTGTATTCCAGAAAAATATAAATACTCTAACTAAATAATTTAGATCAATAATTAATATGCATTTTTTATACTTTGTAGATCAAATGTCACAAGAAATGAAATCTGAAAATTCGATATTTTTACAAAATTTAAGGTACTAAAGCTAATTTAAATATTGATAAATATTTGATTACGGATGGATGGAATAAAGGAGTTGACTGAATGTGTATAACCAATATTTTTCATTCAATTTGCTAACGTTCCGACGCTGATATTAGCGCCTTCTGCAGAGCTTAAATAATTGAATTTAAAACTCAGATCCTACATTGTAAGTTTTAAACTCAATTATTAAAGCTCTAAAGGAGGCGCTAATACTAGCGTCAAAACGTTAACAATTTGAGAAAAAATATTGGTTCTGCATAATAAGTCAAACCCTTTTTTTCCATCCATGTTGGAGTCAAACTATACAATAAATGTTTTATTGACTAACAAGTACATTGTTTTTTTACAGCACTCGAGAGAAAGTACTTTTCTATCAAATTTTGGACAAAAAGTATTTTTGTGTTTCCATCAATGGACAAACTATTTCCGGAAATTTCTCGTCTTTAATTGTTTTTAATAATTTCAGCAGTAATCAAACAGGTAATTGAAATAATTGTACTATGTATTTTTGTCACTTAATATTATTTATCAATTCAAATGAAAATTTACATTTTAGTATATTTCTATAATTTTCTGCACATTATTGTTACAATTAGACGGGTATGAAAAACTTCATTATATTCTTTTTTCAATGTAATGATTATTAACAAAAATATCGCGCTCAGAAAAAGAAAGTGAACTTACGTTATTTTTGTTAATAAATAATATATTAACAAAAGAAAAAAACGCTGCCATAGATTGGTATCTAGCTTCCTCAAATATAATTTTTAAAATTCCTTTTCTTAAGTCATGACAACCTCTCGTTATAAAAATATTTTTGCATCTTTTTCTTTTAAAATTATTTTTCTATAATTACTTTAATTAAATAATTCGAATTGTACCTTCAGAAAACTGAAGTAAGTAGTTCCTATTATCAATTTTGTTTAAAAGGTTTCATTCAGATAGTTGAAGATTTTCTTATTACCTCTTTTAAAGAACTGATAAAGAATTTTGCGACATTAAAAAAAGTATTAAAAAATAATTAAATAAATAAGTTAAAGCTTTATACAACGCAACAACTAAATTATTGATTTATGAATACTAAACATCATAAAAATACGTAAATCTAGTAAAATAATATTTTTTTGTTTTTCATCAATAGAAAACTTCCTCTATGTAGAATCAATAGGTGTTGATTTTTTCATTGTTCTATCACGTAAATAATGAATTTTTTTAAGTGAAATCATAATTGAGATAAATTGCACATAAATTTACAGTAATACTGTCAATGCAGAAAATTACATAAATATATATATATATATATATATTCAGAAAAAATAGTTCGATAATAATCTATAAAGAAATCTCGTATCTAAACAGATGGAAAAGTACGGTAATGTTCGCAAATATACTAGAACGTACTAAAAGTTACAACGCTAAAATATTATGTGACACTTCATAAGATCTCACTAGAAAAATATTTTTGTATTTTAAAATTATTTAAAAGATGTTAATAATATCTGTCACGTAGATGAAACTTCAGAAAATCCGGAAAATGTACACAATATATGCTTGCAAACATTTATTAAATAATTTTATAATATAAAAAAATTTTTTTCTATTCATGCAGTACAACATGTACATCGTATATTCTACAATAAGCTACACAAATAAAAAAAAAGTACGCTTCTGTATATTACTATAGTTCTTAGGTAGTTATCGAGTATAATTTTTTTATTAAAATGTACAAAGTTGAATGTATCTTTAAGATGCCCTTCGTAATAGTGCAAAGAATATCTGATTTTAATTTTGAGTCATTCGATTCATTACTTCAGGAGAAAAATGGATTGAAAAATTTTAGTTTTGTAAAACAACGTTTACAAATTTTTCGTCCGATTTTTCTCCTAGAGTTGAAAATGAAATGACTTGAAATTTAAATAATATATTTTTTGCACTATTATGGAGAGCTCCTCAAAGCGTTTTTTTTTCGAAACTTTGTTTTGGTTTTTAGAAAATTAGTTAATGTCAAAGACGGTATTGCAGACTCCTAACCATTACCATTATATCCCGTTAAATGTCCAAATTATGCGAGGCATCTGTAGAAATAATGCATTCCCTTAAAACAAACAAAATGATTTAAGCAAATCTAATTTAATCTCTTTATATAAATTTCATATTGTTTCTATTTCTTTCCACATTCTGTTTAGACCAGCAGCAGTTTCATCAAAAATATATTTTAAGTTTTTTCATCAGCAGAAATTACTGCGAATTAAAAAATAAATATGACTCCTTTCAAGATGACAAAGGTAAATAAAATGTTAAGAAAAATTATTTTTAAATACCTAGTAAAAATTTAAAAGGAGACAAGCTTGTTTAAATGTATGAAAAATAAATAAAACTTAAATAGAATAATAAAACTTATATGCATAAAAATATAGTATTATCCATCTTTTGTATGACTACGAGAATAACATAACCGCCAAAGTCTCTAAATATTTTTCAATATTTCTTTTATAATTTTGAAGCTACGCAATATAAAATTTAAATTAAAAGATTGATTTATGAATATTTATTAAGTTCATTTCGAAGATATTATAGTGCTAATGAATTTTAAACAGATTTTACTCTTTCTGTTTCTAAGTGAAAAAAAAAAATCGAAATTTGCTTATTGTTGCTTAAATGAAAAACGTATTTAAAATCTAGTAAATGGCTTGAAACTATTGGAAAAAGCATTTAAATCTTACAATAAATAATGCTTTATACAAGGCATTTTTTACCTTCAAAAATCTTGCTGCACTTTAAAATTTTTACTAGAGTAAATAAATTAATAATATTCATATTCAACAACAACAGCAGTTCATACAAACGTACTTAATACATACAAATCAATTAATTTTTTAAAGGCGATTCAGCTAAAGAACTAAAAAGAATTGTAAAATCATCAAATATTAACCGCACGCTAAGTGGAAAGTCCAAATCTTCAGGAAAAGAATACAGTTGTCCGTTTTGTGCAAAATTAACCCAAAAATTACCGAGACATGTAATAACACACCATAAAAATCAACCCTTGGTGCAAAGACTTAACCAGCTTGAAAAAACAGACGCTAAAAGAATTAAACTGCTAAACGACATAAGGTCAATGGGTAGTGTAGCACATAACGAAAATCAAGAGTGTAATAGTGGCACACTCATAGTCAGCCGAAGGCCAAATGCAAAATATGGCAAAACAGCAGATGACTTCGCACCTTGCGAAAAATGTGGCAATTATTTTTCAAAGAATTCCATAAAGCAACACTTTGACAAATGTAGCGGAATTTCTACTAAATTAACAATTGATATCGGCTCCGAAATAGATGATTTAGAAAAATTCTCTGAAGATGTCTTTAAGCAAAAAGTTATTAAACAGATTACGGATACAAAAGTTAGAAAGATTATTAAATCTGATCATTTATTGAAACTTTACGGTAAAAAATTATGCATGGAAATTAGCGAAACAAAGTACAAATTCAAATCTATATTGAATAAACTAAGATCCATTGCTAACTTTTTAATTTCGATGAAATGTATAAACCAAGATATCCAAACAATTAGTGATGTATTTTGTGAGAAACACAGCAACGATTTTGATAAAGCCTTACACAGAATAGAAAGCATCCATACAAAAATACAATTAAAAACAACCATTAGAAAAATAGGAAACATATTTCGTCTAAAATTAATTAAAGAAAAGGACAACACAAGAAAAATGGACCTAGAAAATTTTTTAAAAAAAATTAATAAGTCACCAATGGAATGTAAAAGAGACGTGCCCAATAACCCATCTGCGAAATCTACTGTGTCACCTACTGAAACAAAGAAGAGTAAGTTGACCAATTTAGGCAATACATTTGTAATTGTGCAGAAGCAAACTTGAATTATCAATGAAACAATGACTTATGGTTGGTACAGTCAAAAAGGAAGAGAAACAGCCGAACAGTGTAGCGTAGTCGTTTACCCGCGGGGAGGAACGTCGAATTTCAATCTCGACTCTATTCCGTCTCGACGGCCGCCACAAAATGTAATTCTACTCGATCCACTAAATCTAGGGCACGCGAAGTCGGGATCGAAGTCCGACGCGCCACCATCCGACATCATCAATGAATCTCTCTCTCTCTCCCTCCCTCCCTCCCTAATGTTGTATTAACTTGTTTTTATTGCGGTAGGAGAATTGTTTTTGATTGCTATAGATTTTCTTGCTTAAAGATGAATTCATACTTTACAACTTTCTGAAGCAATTGCAACTTAAATTATTTATTTATCACGCACAGTACGTAGGCAGTGCCATGGCGGCGACGTAAAGGACCATCTCAGTTCGTCTGGCGCGTTACATTTACGCATCTTACAAATCCGACTATACGGGGCGGCTCTTCAGGTGGTAACATCAGGGAAAGCTGGATGCTGGTGCCACTCCTTGGCTGCCTTGATTGTCGTAACCTCTCCTGTCGCTCTGGTCGCGATAGTCCTCGCGTTCTTGATGACTGATAGCCATTCTAACGGTGCAGTAGAAACACGTGTAGCGCTCCGAGGGCAAAAACTATCTCTTGAGCCTGAATTTCGCAGCCGAGAAGGTCGCATGCGGGTCCTCCGACCAATCATCAGTCATCATTAATTCAGACCGAAATCCTAAAACGGTTTTCTGTCTGTTAGACTGTTCATAGCTGCCGATCTCTGGTCGTGAGCTGCAACTCCTCATCGATTGCCTTCTCTCTCACACTTACTGTAACTCACTTCAATTATCGTGGGCATTCCATGTTTTTGTGTCGCGAGGAAGTTTGGTCTCAGGACGCGCAGGGAGGTGGGGGGATTTTTGAGGTCCGTGGGGCAGGGAATAAAACCTCTAGAGCTTACTTCTGTTCCGAAATCTCCGAACATCGGGGGATTGTCCATGTTCAAATAACGCTTGTAATACTACACGCACTAACTTTTCGTTTGGACAATAAAATAAAGCTAACCGCTCCTTATAAAGTTGCAGCTCTCCACGCTAGTTGGGATGTACAGCTCGTTGGACCTCCGAAGCGGAAATCCTGCTGCTCTCTGGAGTTGTTCCTCGCTGGGGCAGCCGGGACAAGAAGTAGGTTCTGCCAGCAGTATAGCGGACCGTCGGCATCGCGAAAATCTTCTTCGCTCGTCAAACCGACGATCACGCCGTCTCCATCTTCTTTCTCTCGCGCTCTCATCCTTCGCCGATCGTCACTGACTTACTTACGTCGGAATCGATCCTCCGATTAGTAGCAACATAACCTCCTACATACATTCTTCTATACTTGCATATGGAACTTCATACGTCATTATACGATATAAACAATTTAATATTTTTTTACATTTCTGCTCGTTTTTGAATGTACCGACCCTTATCATTTCAGATGATAAATCATTTTGATGCTTTTCTTTATGATTCGTTCAATAATTTACCAAAAGTAAGAACCCGAGCTAATTTACAGCAACTTATATCTCCAATTAAGCCACTACCATAACGATTTAACACTTAACTTCACGAATAATAATAATTAATTATATAACTGAAATTGATAAAGTTCTAATAAATTATAAAAATTGTAGAAAAGAAAATAGATAATTATAAAAAAGAAAAATTCAAATGTTCCATTAGTTGGTACTGATAATTACATAAGATTTCATCGTTAATTATACATTCGTAAATTTTATACATTTAGAATTAATGATGACTTCCTGTGATGATCTACCGCCCTTTAAACGTTTAACATTATTTGAATTTGATTTGATTTTCTCTTATTTTTATTTTATACATTGGAATTTACTGTTTATAGTATATTACACAACAAGGGAGGTAATCTGATGCATCGATCTGAGGCATTCTTTTTTACTTCCCATGTAGTGTATACTATTTTTCACTACAACCGAGTCGAAATTGCTACATTCTACGAACGGTGTTTTTTATCTTACTAGGAGAGATCTTCACCTCCGGGTCATAGATTTGTCTGAAATTTTCACACAAGCTTCCTTTCACCTTCGAAAAACAGTACTCAAAATTCCAGGGTCTGATGGCCACTTTGAGCGAAGCAGTACCATGTAAAAGATCTGCAACTTTGTTCGTTGTTCAAACTTTGATCACACCAGGACAGGGCATGTGATATCTCTAAAAGCGACCAATCTCTTTAAAACTTTACGTGATGTTTAATTGAACCTAAATTTTGATGTTCGATACCTGTGATTTGACTCCATAGGCCTTTCTTGTACGAAGACATGTACACCATTCTCATATGACAAACTCTAATAGGATGAATTATATGAAACTTCCTTTGCTACTAATAACTGGATCAATTGATTTCATAATGCTTCTATTTGTTATTTAAATCATCATTATTATGTACATACACACAATAATGTGATGTATTTAAGAAAAATATGCCGTAGGAAGTCACCGCTGGTCCAGTTTAGTAGCGAAGACTGTACAAGAAAGAAAGGTTTGTGGAGTCAAACTATAGGTATCGAACTTCATATTTAGATTCAATTAAACACCATGTAAAGTTTTAAAGAGATTGGTGTTTCGAAGATATCACATGTCCTCTTCTGGTGTGATCAAAGTTTGAACAACGAACAAAGTTGCAGATCTTTTGAATGGCACTGCTTCGCTCAAAGTGGCCATCAGACACTGGGATTGTGAGAACTTTTTGTCGAAGGTGAAAGGAAGCTTCTGTGAAAATTTCAGACAAATCTGTGACCCGGAGAAGAAGACCTCTCCTAGTTAGTAAATAATGCAATTTACAATAATAAACTATTCTATTCTATTCTGTTTTATCTTACAGCGCATGATAATTCTTATCTTTTACTATTTAGGTCGCAAACGAAGTTTTCGTGGATCAAAGTATTGTGATGATGCATCTCCAGCAAAAAGCAACAGTGCCAGTGCCATTAATGAGATTCCTACAAAAAAAAGTTAGTTTTATTTAATTACATTAATTTTAATTAATTTAATTAAAAAGTTACTTTTATTTAATCACATTATTGTAATGTTTAACATTATCGCAATGAGACTAACCAAAAACCAAAGTTTACTCGAAAATCAGAAGTTAAAAAGATCTAATTAAGTATAAATTTGAAAAAATCTCACAAGAAAATAGACGACTGTGCTCGATTCCACACTACTCAAACATACAAATTCTAACACATTTTATAGAATTATGCTAAAAATGAACTGAAAATAATTATCTATTTGTTATACTAATAAATTTCATGACCAGCACTAGCCAATAAATATCTGAATTTTCCATACATTAATCTAGACAAAAAAAAAGGGATCGCCATATTTTTTTCAAATTTTAACTAATCGCTTTTTTATTAGAAGTCCTTTATCAATTTTCAAATTTTTTTTATCCTGAAGCCTAATTGTACTCAAAAGCTTTTAAGATTGTTCAATATAAAAATACTAAATATGCGCCCAGTTTTCTTTTAATGTGTATTTTTGAAGTCATATATTTCAAATATTGTCCCATTCAACCGGATATACGTCCATGAACAAATCGAGTCAACTTATTAAAAGCTTCACCTTTTTCCGCCATCTCTTTTTTGAATCATACGATATTTTTCTCTAAATATTGCAAAATTTGTGAAAATTTTCATGGAAAGAGACTTTTCCAAATGATGATCACAATGCCAATCGATGGAAGCCATCCAATAATTTAAATGCATATAAGACAATTATTAGATCACAAAAATTCAAAAATAATGTGCTGGTCACTTTTAATACATATTTTTCAACATTAATAAAACTTCTCCAATAACATTACATATTAATAAAATGTAATTTCTTTACAGAAAAGAAGGTGTTGAGGTCTCCAAACGAGGATGATTACATATCTTTAGATAGCTCTTCAGATTTGCTTCAGACATGCTCTTTAAATTCTCTATACAAAGTTTAATTTGACTTATTGAAATAAGAAGATCAAGATGTATTTAAAATATTTTTTAATAAATTATAACTTACAGTAAAATAAAATTACAAACCCATAAATTTCCTAAAATCAATCCACATATCCACAGCCGCAGCCCTCTCATTATTATTTTTCTTTACAGGACCATTTAACGCAATAACGAATAAAGATTTAAACTAGACACAAGCATACGGTAAAATTAAAATCTGATGTTCATTTCACTGCTAGCGATGACCTATAATAACAATTATTTCTGCTTATACACTAATACATTCAGCTTAAGTTCTCATGTTAAACAATAAATCATGTAATAACCCGCGTAAAAATATAATTTAGGGTAAATTTATACAAACTTCATCTTTAGATAAACTTCATTTAAATTTGGTACATGAGATTTCCCCAAACTTGATAATGTTTGCTATTCAAGTTTAGGAAAAAGTTTATTTAAGGGGGTCTCATACCTAATATTTTCTTGTTTAAAAATTACCTAAAACAGAAAAAATACAATAACTTGTAAAATTTTAAATGAATACTACAAAATGTATTCAATTTCTAAATAGAAGTATTCAATTAAATTTTACATTAAATTAGGTCTAATTCAAAAAATTTGCTTCTGCGTAATCTACAGGATCAACGGATTGATCAATTTTGATGATGTTAGGCTAAGATTGTTGGTAATTGATGTCATTATGGCGTGGAGTTGTATAGATTAAAATTTTTTGAGTAAATAACTCTGTAAATTCAATAACTACTTAGATTTGTTCAACTTCATGAAATTTTATTAATATATGCAGTTTTTTAACTTATTAATTTAAATTATCAATTACCAATATTTTAAGCTCAACTTCTTCAAAATAGATCAGTCCGTTCAAGCTGGAGGTTACGCAGAACCTCAAAATTTAATGTTATCTAGAAAATAGCCATGAAGTCCACTGTAAATTTTCAGAGAATAAAGTTTAAAAAATTGATTGAAAATAAAATGACATGACAGGTTTACTGTCGTTGTCTGTCACTGTATTGTTTATGATCTTCATTAAACAATCAAGTTCTCTATCTGAGATTAGCAAAAGAAAGTTCTAATCACTACATCTACCACGGAGAGAGAGAGAGAGAGAGAGATATCTGTCTGAGTGATCCGAATGCGCACTATTACTCCGCGAACAAATTACCGCGCTCCCGTAGAATTACTTGCTGCGAAGAGTCCACTACGTGAAAACTCGCTTCGTTCCTCGCTGCAGTCGGCTGGCCAGTACGACAGCCCGCAGGCTCCCCGCCACACTGGCCGCTTAGTCGGGGAAGTTCCGTCGCTGGTTCTGACATCACATCCGCACCCCTTCGCTGCCCGGGTCTCTATCACGAGCTGGACGATCGACGCTAACGTCAATCCCCCCTCGAATAATCAGGCATATCTTCATCTCTCTCCCTCTTTCGCTTGTTAAGTAGCAACTCAGTAAGTGCTACCCTCTGACCCCGCGGCAACTGATGCAAATAACGCGTTTCGTCGCACGTAGGCGACACAGGCTCACGAGGACGCGCAAGATTTCACCAAATAAATCTCCACGCGTCAAAATGCGTTAGTATAATAGTTTCATAGTACAAGTCGCTTTACATTCTCATGTTCATCCACATGTCGGCATCTATGGCGAGCTTATTTCACTCATAAGTAGCACAACAATATCCAGACCGACTTAGGCTTCATAATTGAGATTCATGAATAGGCGCCTCGAAACAAAAAATACAATATTTTTTAAAATAATTCTTTTCATTTAAGGGGGTCCAACACCTTTTAATTTTTTGTGAGAAAATTGCCTAAAAATAAAAAATATTAATTTATAATAGTATATAAAAATAATATACTGAAAGAATATTAAATTTGAAATCAAATTAAAAAAAAATAAAATACTCTAGACCTCTTGCATCCAGCGGTGTGACTATTTCAAAATTTAAGCTCTGTCGTCACCTGGAAATCCAACAACTAAATCAATTTTGATGGGATTGGTCTCATATTGTCATATTTAATATGGTCATTGACCGAAGAGTTGTACATACCAAATTTATTTAAGTAAATAATTTTTTATGGCCAAAAACTACTAAAAATTTTAAAATAAAATGATATTTAGGAATTTTGAGCAGTT
>JAWWEN010036463.1:0-14065 GCA_035582955.1 Sycophila texana | reverse complement strand
ACTTTAATTTTGAAAGTAATGTGAGATTTTGGCGTGAGATGTCACGTGAGATCTCACGTGAGATTTTTCAATAGGGAGGTGCATTTTCACCTAAATCTAACGTGCTTTTTACACAAGTAAAAAAAAATGCACTCAAATTTTGTATTGACGTACAGTGCAAAAGTAACTTTCAGACGGGTGGATTCGTTTTCGCCTATGTCGACTATATTCTCTTCCCTCTGCGTCAGCGAGTAGTCAATATTTTGAGCTAAGATTGTCAAAAGCTAAGGTTCACATGAATTTTGCGCTGATCTCTACTAATTTGCGATCGGCTTTCCTGGTTTTAAATTTCAGATGCACTTTATGTTCGACATCATCAGTTGCGTTTTTTTTTCTCTTATACCGTCAGTATAGTAGATAGTACAAGTGTAATATAGACATTAAGTATTTTTTATTTTCACTGGTTTTGTTTTTTCGAAATTTTTAACAAATATTGGAAAAACCACTGAATAAGGAATTTTTCTTGGTTTATATAGGAAAAGCTTCAAGTATAAAGTTTAAAATAATTTATTTTAAAAATGTACATATATGATTGGCAAAATAAATAAAGAGTTTTTAGTGATAACTATAATAAAAAACATTGTAAATACACGTGTTTTTCAGAAACACCTTCCTACCACGTAGATCTGTCAGACTGATATATTTCTTAGAAATACAGCAGGTTCAGCAGTAGCAAAAAAAAAAAAAAAATTAATTAAATGGATATACTACATGAGGTTTTTTATGATACCCCAATTTTATTATTCAGTATATTTAGCTAATAAAAAGACATTAATTTACTTACTAATTTATAAAAATTAAAGAATCATTCACTGCACAGGGTGCGTGACGTTTCTCACGTAGGCTAATTCAGTGAATCTATTATATATAATTGGCCTTTGAGCGCACTCTAATATAAATGCACTCATTTGTACCTCAACTATGAATTTTGAAAGAATTCATGTCCTCTTTTAAATTAACGCATGATCAGTCACTTTATCCAATTACTCGGTGTCTCCATATGTCAAGAGTAGATAAACTGTACCTCAAACATTATGATGAAGGGCGCGTGAATTTACTCACGTAGGCTACACTACTTAATAGAAAAAGGAAAAAGTTTAAATGGTCTCTGATATGCTTCGCTGGTCGCAACTTTTTTGTGGATTCAAAGGTTTTTCTTCAGCACGAAACGGAATTAATTTATCTTTTTCTTTATGTTCAGTTGAGCCATAAACTGGGGAAGAGATAAAAGAAAAAGAAAATACTTTGGAGCGAAGGGCGCGTGGGTTGTCTCACGTAGGCGACTAAGCCGGAAGCGAGAGATGGAGGGCCGGTCGAGCGTTTACTTGCATCCTTTACAATTCTCAGTTGAATATATCTAATGACTTATTATTTATTATTTATTATTTTTATCCACGCTTATTAGTCTTAAATAAAAAATGACTTGTAACGTATACACTTGATTTTTGTTATTATAAAAGTGAATTAAAAGTAATTTATTTCTATGTAATCATAATTATTACATAATTTATCGACTAAAAAATCTTTTTTATTCGTTTTGGAATTAATTTCAGTAAATTAGTCTATGCATTTCTGTTATAGATTAAAATATTGTACTTAATTTGTTGGAAATTTTGTATGCGCTATAAGGATCATTTGTAAAAGGGTT
This sequence comes from Sycophila texana, assembly GCA_035582955.1. NCBI lineage: Eukaryota > Metazoa > Arthropoda > Insecta > Hymenoptera > Eurytomidae > Sycophila > Sycophila texana. Next base: position 12,378 of record JAWWEN010036463.1, on the reverse strand, counting down.
ATTATGCCCGTTTAATATAAGTGAATAATAAACGAATAAATAAATAAATAAATAGTACCTGCAAGCTGAAATTACGAGGTTTTAATACACCATAAAAGCTCTTACAAATATAAACAGCTAAAACGTACGCGCCGCGACTTGAAGCACGAAAAATTCAACTTCAATCTTCAAGCTCGGATTTCTCAAGAGCACCGTGCTCGAAATAACAAGTAATCGGGCAAGGCGGAAAAAAGCGAAGCCAGCGGAATCCCATTAAGCTCATTCGGAGCAAAAGCCATTTGCCCTTTACTTTCTCTCTCTCTCTCCACTCTCCCTCTGCCGCTGACTTCGTATACGGGCCGGTCACGCGGGCGCGACGATTTCGATCGCGCTTGGAAAATCGGTCAGACCAATCTACCGGTCAATTATCGGAAATCGGCCGGCGTCGGCGCGTATGTAGCCGAAGGCCCTTTCGACGCGACAATGAAACAATTCAGCATGCAGCGCGTCTCCAAGAAGCTTCCCCCCTGCGCGCGCCATAGTAAAAATAGCCACGGAGTCTCTTTAATTTTCTTACTGGTCATGCGTGCTGTCAAGGTCCGCCGGAGACGGACGATTCGATGGAGACGGAGACGAACTCGTGACAGTACAATGGGACTATACTCTCTAACTCTGAAGTTGTGAAATTTTGATGTATAAATAAGGTAAAATGTGAAATTCACTTGGGAAATTTGAATAGTAACATTTTTTATGACAAATGTTGTCCACTGGTTCAATGTGTGGACGAATTTTCGCATAAAAAATGTCACTATTCACATTTTCTAAGTGAATTATCAATAGCCTATTATGGGACTACTATCGCGAAGTCATAACTTTTGACTAGGTACGATTTTTTTATCGCATTAGGGCTCATTTTAGAGGGTAGTACAAGAACTTCAAAATGACGATTGATCAAACGATCAATTTAATGGCATCTGGCCTGAGTAATCGTAATTCGGTGAAACCTCATGTTTTCGATATGCAAAAATTGCAGTTTCTAATATGTGACTTTTTGGAAAAAGGAGAGTATGAAAATAGTAATCGACTCGACAAAAAAAATTTCAATTCTCTAAAATAAATTCTTACGAACAAACCGATTGGAGTGCAGAACAATTGAGCCGAGAGCACTCAAACTATACTCCGCCGAGACAAAACGGAAAAACGGAAATATAACAGAAGAAAGCAAAAAAAAAAATCTCGCTCTTCAACGATAAATTTGATTCTCGTAGTCGCGTATTTGCCTCTGAAATAACGAGCGCATTCCCCGCTCCATATAAAAAAAAAAAGAAAAAAAAAACTGAACCAGCTCGCATTGAATCCAAACAGAAGCTCGCGGAGGCGCATCAGTTCGGTGAACGGACTGGCACGCAACGCGTCCCCCGCGCGTCCTTGAATGCGTTTATTCGCAGAGCCGACCAGACACGCGAGTCCTCCTATGATAACGTAATTGCGAGGCCCGATTGGACGGCCATTAGGGGGCTCCGTCGTTATCTCCCTCAATCCCTCAGCAGAATGCGAGGGACAGATGTTTGCGCGCGCCTGTTACACACACAGGAAGACTGTGAGCGATATTTGCTCGACGCGGAATTTTTTTTTTTAGTAGGCGTATACCTCGTTAATGATTAAAAAAAAAAAAAAAATGTTTTCTCTGGTGTCGAACAGAGTTATGCGTCCGAGGATATTTTTATATGGTGTCGGATGCGGAATAGAAGTGTGTACCTTCGATTAAAGGCTGAGGGGATCGAAGTGTCAATCGGCAATTTGCAATCACGGGGATGGAGGCGTCAATCGCGCGAGACACTGATTGGATCTTCAGCGACGGATATGGAGGATTCCAACGAGGCGACCTCGGTTCTTTTCTTTTTTCTTTTATTATTTTATTTTCTAGGCTGCTGAGGGGTGGATGCGATCGATTTTATCGGAAGCTTTGAGAGCAAATTAGTGGGAGGCTTTCTTTTTTTTTTTTTTTATAATGAACGAGAGAGGGAGTAAATTTGTTTTTTGCATCGTATGCATCGGCGTAGTTATGAGCGTCAGATAATAATGTTTGGTTTGTCTTCGGAGACGGAAAAACATTGTCGTGTTAGCAAACAATTATCACTGAACGATTGAAGTTGTTTTCTTAAATGGCTTTATCTGTTTTAATATGGCAATAAATTTATTTCTTTGCAAATGAAATAGTTTCATTTACTGCGCGCAGTTTGTTATAATATAGTAGTTAAAAAAAAAAATTCGTTCGTTCGGTTTTCGTTATCTAACGCACAGAAAGATTGGATTTTTTTAAAATTGTAATATAGTTATTAGCTTTAATGTCTTTATAGATAATAGCGGAAAAATTGCAGCAATTTTTTGTACAATGTACGAGAGCTATAGCAACATTTGTTAGAATAACAGTAAATTTTAAAGGAAACTATATTTAAATTTTACGATAACTATTGTAATTTTTTCAACAATGTCAGTCTGCAAAGGCATTAAAATTGACTATTACAAATTTTGGTAGGAGTATTTTTATTTTTCTTCGTATATGGTTGATAAACGTCCTAAACTCATTATCGTAAATTTTTTTTATTAAACATTGAAAGTTTTTTATAAATATGTTTCAAATTAAACCATAATATCATTATGTATAATCACTATACTATTAATTAAATTATAGTTATTTAAACAATGCGTTTTAATTATATTGTCAATATAAAAATAACTTTTATAATTTGTTTAGTTGATTATATAAATCTTGTAAATACTATGTTTTAATAGTAAAAAAAGAAGTCGCCAATAGGCAATAAATAAAATGAAAACGAATCAAAATAAATTCACAAATTTAACCAATAGAAAAAAAAGTGTATTAATTATCCCTATACCCCGCATTCCCCATAAATCCGTGTTCTCCTACACAAGGCATATAATTCACGGAAAGGAATTCATCCTACAGCCCACTACATTCCAGTTTCTCTTTGGCTCGGCACATATAAAAGGGGGACAAGGAACTAAAGTAGCCGACTGGCGCACGACGCTACTATTGGTCGGCGAAGGGCGAGCCTCCGCGTTTAAAATATCATCGCCGCGGGAGCTCTCGCCTCTCTCCCAATATATACCTGCACGCGTCGCTGGAATGTTCGTCTCCCGCTGCGTCGACGGCCTTCCACGTATTACGCGCCGAGCGCGACAGAAAAAAAAGGACGTGATACAAAGACGAGACGAGCGCACCTTCCAAGAAGCACGGCTCTCTGCCTTAGCGGATTAATTGAACCGTGGAAATTCGATGATTCGATTCGAGGAAACGCGCAGGTCGTGCGGTTTTCCCGGCTGCGCGCGCAGGCGATGTACACCGCACTTTGATGCTTTGTAAGTGAATAATGTGAAATTTAAATTTACTTCGAATAAGTGAATGTATACACTTATTACACGTGATAAACCTTCCACTTATTTGATATGTGGAAGACTTAGCACGTAGAATATAAGTGAATTTTACTTATTTATAGTTAGAACGTGGGGGTTGTTAATTTATCCACCGGAAATTAAGTGGGTTGCGAATCTTGTTTTTGTATATTTAGTATTTATTACTATACCCTGTAAAATAAATAAGTGAAATTTGACTAAAATAAGTGAATAGTCACTTATGCCGTATTATACTTAATATGCAAGTAAATAAATAAATATTTAATTGAAAACAATTAGAGCAACTTTTTGTATAAAGCTACTTTGTATAAATATTGAGTGAGCAGACCTGCGCCTTAAATTTAATTGTTTTTTTTTTCAAAGTAGAGCTATATACACTATTTATGAATGTTATCCATTAAATTACTATCAGTTGTAATTAATATTTATAATTGTTCAATTAGTATGATTATTATAATTACTATCCAGTTACTATTATGTTTCGATTTAGATTCAATTTTCGATATGTGAACTTATATTCTAAGGAATTTTTAGTCCATTTAATAAATAAATAAAATAAATCTTAGGTATACGTTTTAATGCGCATGATTGTGAACGATAGAGATGGATAATAGAAAGAAATATTGATAAATGTTCTCATACATGTACAGAATTTGTTTTTTTTTTTACTGATAATTCGTGAAACCTTGTGCCACATTATATTTGCCTTCGTTAAAGCGAATGAACAATAAATTCAAATAAGTTGAAGATAATGAGAATCATTTACAAAACGATCCAAAAGAAAGAAAAAAAATTCTTGAACACGATTTCGACATGCACGAGCAACTTACCATACTCACGATAATTATCCTCTATAATGATGTATAATGCGAACTTTATTATTAGTGCATTTTCAAAAAAAGACCGTAAACTTAATTTTAATTACGCGACTAATGCGCGCCATTAAAGTATAACGACGACACGCTAAAATCTACTCTGTGTTTAATCAACTAAAATAAGCCTTCAATCAGCGATACTCGGACGAGCGAAATCAAGCCTGCCTATGCACTTGCACCGCGCAAAAGAAAAAAAAAACACGAAAAAATTGTACACAATCAGTACTTGAAGCGAAATGTACTAAACTAAAAAAAAAAAGAAACAATACGTCTGTGAAGTTCTATATATCGCTTCGGACGCTCAGGGGGGTATTACAAAACGCGCTTATTAAAAATGCGCAGGTAATCGCAATCCCACTAATCGCCGGCGGCCGAGCCTCAAGCGCTTCGAGAAATTTCGGCGCGCGACGACGCCGATGGCTTATACGTAGACTTTTATATATTTTTTTTTTTTTAAGGACTTTTATATTTATATTCACGCGACCGAGGAAACGGTTTCGTCAGCTGACGTCGCATCTGTTTTCCCCCCCTCGGGCGAGAGAAGAATAGTGAAAAAGGGACGCGTCGGGGCCGAGAACAATGATCGCTGGGCCTATTGTCGAGGGTCGGCGATTCAAGAAAGGGCGACGATGTCCAAAGAAGCCGGACGGTGCCGGTGCGTCGAATTGCGCGGACGAGGGGCACGGCGGGGATTCCCCTCCCCCCTCCGCGCGGCGGAGGTGTGACGCTCGTGGAGGCGCGCCATTGGCCGTCGGCCGGTCGAGCCTTCGCGCGCCACTTTCTCAAGCCGCGCTCACAATGCCGGTGATTCGGCAGAGTTTAATTTTGGATTTGAATTTTTACAGAGCTATTTTGTTTAATTGAGTAGTTTGTTGTTGCTTTTTTTTTGTTTAATTAGAAGTAATGGGGATAAAGTAGTTAGCGGGAGAATTAAGTGGGAAAACGTACGTTTTACAGTTTACGCGGTGTTGCTCGTTTGAGAATTTTATTTGCTTTTTAAAGAAGCACGATTGCTACATTATTAACGATTACTTGAGAAGGATTTTTATATTTTTTATTAATAAATTCACTTTTTTGCCTTTTTCATGACTGATGATAAAATATTATTTCTCAAAATCAAAATCAGCTGCGCAAAATCGTGTCTTTCACACGTTGTGTCGAAAAATACGATGCGATACTTGAGCGAGGAAGTGATTTTATTTTTAACCATTTCGTCATTGCAAACACGAGGTTAAAAATCTCTTTCCCGCACAAGTATCGAAATGTACTATTGTTTCATCGTTTCTTCATTATTCTCAATGATTTATGTTCAATGATTTTCAATTGCATTAAATGAGAATTTTAATTTCGCGTTAAACTCGCTTTTGTGATATTGAAAAAAGTTTCAGGTGAAATTTTTATGTACTTATTTAGAATCATTTTCAAATTACCTTAAACTTTAAATGTCCCTTTGAATTAGTAAAAAATAGAATTTTAATTTCGCGTTGAACTCGTTTTTGTGATATTGTAAAAAGTATGAGAAATTTTTACTCAGCACAAATGTGGATAAACCTTAAAAACATACGATCTTTGCATATACACGTGTGCGGTATGACGAGATGTAAACTTAGCAGTTGTTAAGAATATTTCGTCGGCTCTATTTACGAGACGCTTCAAACAGCAAATTTTATAATTAGAAAGGAATTTTATTACAAACTTTCTTTTTTAGTAATATTTATATGAAAATAAATTTTTTTATTTACGGCCTAACTTCTGAGACAAATTTTGGTTTACGTTACAACGCACATTTTTATATTGTTCAAAATAACGTAAGCAATTATTTTTTATAATTCAGACTTTTTATATTAAATATTGAATGTATTACACTTAAAGATTGTATTTTTTATGAAAACTATAATGTGAATCACTTCATTTTTAACTGAAGTGTGATGGAATGAATTTTAAATTTTGCATTAACAAGCATTATCAGCATGATGAAAATATTAAATGACTATACTAATATCTTAAAAAAACAAATGTGCCACGAAAATAACTATATAAAAAGAAAATGGAAAATATTTTTTCAATTATTGTATCCTAGCAGTGCTGTAACAGTCGCATAAATAATTATTTTGTATCTCCTTTGAAGTTTTGACAGAAATGCAGCCAGCTTGCTTAATGGCACTTGTGTTTTTCCGTCTGAGAGACTCACACTGGGCTATTTTTAAGCAGTTTCGCGAGATTCTCAACGCCATCCGGCTGTGAATGGCCGATGCCCTCTGCGAAGGATAAATGATTCTACTTGCGCCTTGATGAACTATTTATTTCATTCAAACAAATTCAATCTGATATTCCCGAGTTTCCGTCATTTCGTCACTCGTCGCGTTAATTTTCTTACGTTAATATTATACCATTAACGTAAGAATATGTTGCGATGTTTTTCATTGGATAAGACATGTATAAGTATATATCATTTGCACCTATTCATTACTCCGACAAATTTCTATTAACCAATTTACGAAGATTACGAAGACGTGAGTATTAATTGACTTAATCCCCGATCGATTACCAGCGATTGATCGATGACGATTTAATCTGAGTCAACAATTTAATTTCTTAAACGGAGTGGATATTGCACTTTAAATTTTATTAAATTTTATTAAGCACTTTAATAAATTTGATCATTTTATCACTAATGTACTTGTTGACCTGCTTAGTTGTCTGATTCTTTGATTGGCAAAATAAAAAAAAAAAAAATAAAAGAAATTGATGATATTTTTCCTCCCTTCTTTCTTATTTATAATCAATTAAGTGCTATGACGCAAATTTATCATTAAAATCCAGCTTCGTGTATTTAAAAACTAATATTTAGGAAAAGTTTGTATGACGTAAATTACAATATTATCATGCAATAAATTATCATGTATATTAAATTTGGAATCAATGAACTCGATCCATTGAGCAGTATTTTATTTATTAAACTATTACTTCGTGTATTTTTACCGACATCTAAAATGTTGGTTTTCGATTCGACCTGTGATTTTTTTTCTACTGATTACGAAAAAGGAAGAGCCTTTTGATTTGATTTGTGTTTTTTCTACGATTATTCAGCGATTATTTCGAAATTACTTGACTGATTTTTTACTGAAATTACAACAAAAAATTTGTTTATCGTATATTTCCTATTCCCTCTTTCCTATTTTCTTTAACGCAAAAAATATTTATTTTATATATTTAATAAATGGAAAAACATCCCATAATACATTAAAATCATTAAAACAATTGTACGTTTTTGCGTATACCTTAATGCATTTTCATGAAATTCTATTGCATTAAAAAACAATTTTAGTCAATTATATTTATGTAATTTTCTGAAACAATTCAAATAAAACACAATCTTTATATAGTTTATTAGTTAATTAATTATTAATATTAATTATAAATATTATATTTAATTGTTATTGTTCGTTCAATATAATAAAAATAAAATGAATGTTTAGAATATTGAACGAATTTCTAACATTCAATAATCCACCAGTGATCCCATTTCAATTTGTTAAGGTTTGGTCCAACATATGAGCAGTAATTTTTAAGTTTGCCTACCTATATAGTTATAAGATAGTTTTTCTTAAAAAAGACTTTCACCGCACCAACCTTTTTTCTTTTAATCCTTCAGGTGATATACGCCTATAAAGTCACGTCCTCAAATCGCTTAAACTTCACTAATTTCTCGAAAAAGAAGGAGACAGAAGCCTAAAGCGAGGGACAAATTTATGTTGGAATTCGTGCGGGAAGCTCGTCCGCTCTGACGTAAATTTGAAGAAGCCTTGCGTCACCTTTCGCTCGACAAAAGGGAGGTATTAAGCGACCGGAAGGTTTTCTATGGCAGAGACCGAGCGGTAATAGCGGCCGAGTTACAAGTGGGTTTATTTTATATCCGCGGCCGCTTCGCCACGGCGAGCCGCCTTGTTGCTCTAATAAGCCCGGCTGAAATGGTCTGATAATCGAAAATTGTCCTTGCCACTGAAACGCTTTATGGCTACAATTTATACGATGCTTAAAACTGCGGTGTTCGAACTGAAAATATTTTCGTCGGGTGCATTGCCGAGAGGAAGGGATGTATTATCGCACATATTATTATCGGTTGTGTGCAGATATATATTTAGACGCCGGCGCGAAGTCTGAATAAATGTGAAAAGTGCATGTATATGTATAATAATACACTCGGTAAACGTGACGCGTTGTGCATTTACTTTCTCTTAAATTTATGTTCGTATACAATGTACGCCGATAGTTTTTAAGTTTTGCCAGTTTTTTTTTTAGAAAAATGTAGTTACAACTTGAATAAAATTTGGGAAACGTGTTTCATATCTATATGTAACAAGTTGGTAAATGAAAGGCTAAATATTGAATATATTTTTTAACAAAATTACATTTTTATCAATGATTTGTACTACTAAATAACTTCGTAAAAAAAAAAAAAAATTACCTGAATTAGAGTTTTATCGTGAAGCGTGCCACTAAGTAGTTTAAAAAGTTATGAGTGAGCTTATTTTTCGACCTTTGCAGTTTTAAAAATAATTCTTTATTCTTTGTTAAAAGAATTTTTATTTATCAGTGAAGTATTTTTCTTTTGAGTGCAATTGTAAAATCTCTTCATTAGTGTACTTAATTAACGAGGGTATTTAGAAATTTTTTCCTAATCTACTTTTAGAATCAATTCTCGTTAAGGTAGTTATTTCTTCATTTTTAATTACGAGTATCTTATCGTACATATTATTCGAAACTCGCAATATTTGTTATTTTAAACGGATGTGTTTTGTAAGGTGATAATTTGTGCTTCCAAAATGTCGACAGTAAGTTTTTAAAATAATCGATTATAGATTGTCAAGAGGAAAGCGATAGTCATTTATGGAGATTCTGGGCAAATCCCCAATAACTTTTCCTCGATTCAAGGGTCAAAGGCGACGACTTGAACTCTGAGGTCATCAGCTCTTCTACAACTCTTGGGACGCCAAGGGAACATTGTTAAAGGCCAGACATGATTTATTATCGAAACATTAGTATTTTTTAGATTTTTTACTATATTGATTCTATTGTGTCTCGAGATTGGAATAATTGAGTATAAGTGCATCACGAAGTGCTAGCGCAGATAATATATAAAGCAAATAAAAAATGATTTATGCAGTGCGGTATCGTTTTTTCATGATAAACGCTCATTTATTTTATCGACCTACAAGATACGGAATGAAGTCGCCAAAAATATATGGATTTATGTTAATTTCTGAAATTTTCACAATTGATTAAGTATCAATTTTTATGCAATTAACTGTCAATAAAGAAAGTAGCAAATAGTATTTCAAGTAAAAATTATGAAGTATTGATTGTTATTGGAAAAGTATTTTTTTTTTTTTACAACTACGTCGTATTAAAAACCCCGCTTCAATTCGATTTTCTAGATAAAAATTCAAAATCCGGTAGATATGATCACGTTCTATTTTCCTAGAAATGAAATTTAGCGAAAAAAAAAGATGTTTAATAGCTCTTATATTTTATAGCTTTTGATTATTTCATACATGCATGATAAAGAAAAACAGAAATTTCATTTTCAATAATTTTTCTTTTTAATAAAATTTCTCTATATAATTCGTCTCTTTATTACATTAAAACCCATTCCAAATCAATACTAGACTGCGATTAATTTCTATTTTCTTATCACTATTAAAACAACACTGTTAACTTTTTATTTTTCTATTACCATTAGCTGTGGGCGCTACCTGCAGATACCTGCAGTACATTTATTTTGTAACATGCGCATTGTCCCGTTGGATAAATTAAATAAATAAATAAATAATTATATAAATGTATAATTTGATGGTTTATTATGATTTCCAAGGACGTTAAGCTGCAGTCTGTGCACCGGATCCTAATAATTGTATTTTTTCAAATCTCTCTCACAAATCCAATAGAAACGGCTTTTTTAATCGTTTTTTTTTTTCTCGAATGGGATTAATTTGCGTCGGACCAACCGCCGGGCAATAAAAGGGCTCGACCGGCCGTCGGCCGTGCGTGGGCGGCGCGTACACGCGATATAGCGGCGACGACGTCCGGGAGTTGAATGAACCGGACGTGCAGCCTCGCGGGAAAACACGAAGAATTTTACGCTTTCTCGTCTGCTTCGCAGGCGGGGACACGAGATTCTTCAGTTTGCTCAGTGTCTATACGACGAGGTTCTCTCTTTCGCTGGGAGGGGGGCCTTACACGCGAAGCGCGTAAATTTCCACACTTCTTTGTTATCAGCCTGTTTCGGTGGATGAGCCGCGGAGGGGCTTATATTATTGCATTTTGGGCGTGACGATCGGAATGCGATATGAGGAAATGAGTGTTGCGACATTATTTATGAAGACACTGATTAGATATTTTATGTCTATATAATAGTGCAAGTTGAGACATTAATATGCATCAACATATAGATTTTTAGTTTATGAACTAGCTTTTTAAAAAATTTGATAGTTATTTATTTATTTTTTTTTTAATAACTTATTAAATATACATTTCTTTTAGTCATATTACAATATACATGCAGAAAAATGTTGCATTAAAAATTACTGTAGCATAATTTACTAAAGCAAAGGCAAACTTGTAAAATTAAAAAATTGATACTACAGTGGCTAGTAAATTTTAAAATATTTGTATTAAATTTTACTACATTTATAGTAAAATTTGTTGGTAATATTATACGGACATTTTATTTTTCGAGTTTGTCTTTGCTTTATAGTAAAGGCTATATAGAAATTAGTTTTAACGTAACATTTTTCTACGTGTAAATATTACTTGTAAAATGAAAAAGTAAAAAATGCAATATAGATTCTTTTTTATTCAAATTTTGAGTAATGCGTTTTTGTTGTTACCTCGAAACTCGCCGTTCTATGCATTCCAGTTTAAAATCTGTTTTTATTGTTAAGTGTTTCAGTCATATGACTGTCATATGATACTTACTAATAACAAAAAAGTAGCACTTTGAAGTTAAATAAGAACAACAGGTGCTATATAGATTTTACAGAGTTTTTCTCATGATACTCGTTCATTCATATAAATAATCTTCAAAAAAAAAAGGATGTAGGTAAGTAAGTAAATATTAAGAGTTTCCCTTAAATTGATTGACCTTCCAAATTTTAATTTCTGAGACAAATTTTAAAAAAAAAGTCACTCAAACTCTATGATTTGATCTCAAAATTTACGATGGAGTAAATGGAGGAGGGGCACGGTCGTATTTTCGTGAATGTGAGAGAAAAAGCTTACGTCGCGCGACGTCAAGTCGAACTGAGCAGTTTATTTTTGGGCTCTTTCAAAACGTATGCGAGAAAAAAATCGCACCGACTTATTTAAATGTATTCGTTCGACGTTTAGTCTCCGCGGCTTGTACTAAGCTTTGTCGTCTTACTTTTTTCCAAAATTTTTTCGAATTTTACGTAGGAAATATAAATTTTAAGAAGAACAAGAAGAAATATCTTAAAAATTTATGTGCTTTTTAGGCGTAGAGTGAAAATTAAATTCGTACGTTAAATTAACACCGTTTCGAAAGACACGATTATATAATTTAGGAATTAATAAAAAATGTGATGTGTGTTTTACGCTGAAATAATTAACTCAAAATTTGAACGCTATTATACAGTTTTTTTTCTTTTTTAAACGGCGTTTGTTTATACATTATTCGTTACATTGCACAATGTGACTATAGCCAGATGTACATAACTTCAAATTAAACGATAGAAAACTAATACGAATTCTGGATAATTTTTTCCAGAGATCACCTGAAATCTACCGCTAATTAAGTAAAAATTGATATTTAATACATTTATTGCGTCATTCGAAAGGAATGCATAATTTAGATACTTAATATTAATGAGAAAATAACTATGTGCATGATATTGGAATTTTCCTTTATCTCCACAAGTATTACATTTTCTGTGCAGTGCCATAACAAATAAAAAAACTTTCACAGATACATCGTTAAAAATAAATAAATAAAATGACACTGAAATTAGCAGAAGATTCGATAGCAGCTGATTCGATTTTCATGATGAAATCATCACGTTCCCTACCA
>JAWWEN010036432.1:0-14072 GCA_035582955.1 Sycophila texana | reverse complement strand
CCAGTGGGCAAAGCCATTCGTATGCGCCTGGAATCCAGTCTATCCACCTGGAAATCCAGTGGGCAAAGCCATTCGTATGCGCCTGGAATCCAGTCTATCCACCTGGAAATCCAGTGGGCAAAGCCATTCGTAAGCGCCTGGAATCCAGTCTATCCACCTGGAAATCCAGTGGGCAAATCCAGTCGAATGCGCCTGGAATCCAGTCCATCCACATGGAAGTCCAGTAGGCAAATCCAGTCAAATCCAGCTGGAATCCAGTCCATCCACCTGGAAATCCACCTGGAAATCCGGCTGGAAATCCGGCTGGATTTCCAGCTGGATTTTTTCAACCGGGTCTGTATATTTTAAATGTTTCAAGACAAATACTTTAAAATTCTACAATAATTTATCTCCTCAGTTCACTATCTAAATACAGTAAAACCTCGATAACGTGAACACGTGGGGACCGGAAAATTTGTTCGTGTTATATCTGTTAACATATATACTGCGTTATTTTTTAGGGACCGGAATTTCTATTAGTGTAAAAGCGAAATTCGTGTTAACCGTGTTCACGTTATCGAGGTTTTACTGTACTATGATTCAAGCTTGTAAAATAGAATGAACAAAACGAGCATTATAGAAAATAAATCTTCAGCCAAACGGGTCTCCAACCCCGGATAAAAATATCCAGCTAGGAAATCCAGGTGGATGAAAAATCTAGATGGATTTCAATGGATTTTCCAGTGGGATTTCCCATTATTATTTTCCAGCTATTATTAGCTGGAAACCCATTGAAATTCAGCTAGAATCCACTTTTTCCCAGCTGCATCGCTAGATTTTGTAACTAGATTTGCTGGATATTCCAGCTAGATTTTCCAGCTGGATTTTCTTGTTAGGGACTCGCGACCTGCTGCAACCGATGCTGGAATTTAATCTACTGTGCCTGCACGCGTTATCCCATTATGGGTGATTGGAATAGTCCTTATAAACTACGCAATCTTTTATTTCGTAACTGCTACTTTTTCTAGTAACTACGAGCATGTAAAAGATCAGGAGTAAATGTGGTGCTTGTAAATGAAATATTTAAATTTTTAATAACTAATTGTGTAATATTTTTTTATTGGCATAAAGACGTAAGATAAACAAACACAAGATTCAACATTCTCTTTTCTCTTTTAGTCCACTTTCTTACGACAATTTGGATAATGGCGTGAAAGTGTTTTGCGTGAAAACAGACCGCTACAGTACTCACATGGAACCTTTTCTACAGATAACTCATCTCTACCTTCTCGAGGTTTTCGTACATAAATCAACTGTCCTTTATTTAGTTCAGTGTCATTATTCCACAAAATGTTTCCTCGGCACCGTAATTCTTCAAATAATGACATTTTTCTGGGATCATTATGTTTGCAATACTCTAAAAGATCATTAACTTCAAGGTGCTCCGTGTGTGTTTTTAAATGCTTACTGAGTTTGGAAAATAGTTGCATGCAAAAGCAACAGCAATTTTTTCTGGCAGTTCCATTCACTTCGTTTTCTTCCTTGTCTCCATTTTTTTCTTTAAAGTTTGTTTCTTGGTTGTTGTTCTTTTTTTTGCCCTTTCTTTTCCTTGGCTTTGCAATTCGCCCTAAAAATATGTAACGGTCTTAATAATATATAGTATAAGTAGTTGACTTAGGAAAAAAAATTGCCGAATTTTTTACAGGATATTTTATACAAATTTCTAAGTTCAGCAGCTTTTTCTGCAGAAAATTTCAGCAACATTAATTTCAGCAGACGTTTTTCCTATAGCCTTTCTTACAACTTAACTAATCAGTATTATTTGGAACAAATTAACAAATCATGACATGTACGAAGAAAAATAAAGTAGTCACATTATAATGTATGTTAGGTAGACAGTGTCAAACTTGATTTGCATTAATTTAAGGGTCTTTTGACTACGGTCTTAACGATTTTACATTTTATTAAACAAATTTGTTTATCTTCAACTAATGCAGAATATACTCATATTCTAATGTATTCCAAGAATATTTACTTGCGCTAATAATAAAATTTAAAAATTCAATAAATAAATTGTAGTAACCATATATAATGTATAGAAGTAATCCTTCCTCCCTGATAGAAATGTAGAAATAATTAATGGCTAACGAATCACATGACTATCAATGATGTTAATTCAATTCTATAAGAAATGGTCATTATGTTATGCTTTTATAAATACTTACATGTTGTAATATAGCTAGAAAATGTCCATATAATGGACATTCTTAATGAGAAGTGTTAAAGAGTTCAGAAACACTCATGAATGCACGACCATTCATGCGTATAGATATGCAAAATATGTCGAAAAATTATATTTGTGATGGAAATGCAACCAGTAAAACTTGTTATCATAACGTACGTATTTTAAATTTCTACCAGGGCTGTTAAGGATGCAAAGAGATATTATAGCTAAGAATTTATTTTACCTGAATCCACTTTTTCTTCTACGTCATCTTTTTCTCCTTTTTCTTTCTCTTTCTTGGATCTAGTAACTCGCCCTAAAAATATTCGTCGTTCTTAAGAGGATTAATAAAATAAATTTTTATTTATAAATCCATCTTATTAATTAATTAGTTTGTGCAAAGCACTGGAAGATAATTGTAACATCACGTTTATATGTTAAAAAGTGAACTTACGTTTCTTTTCTGGAGGTTCATTTGGTAAAACAGAGTTGATATTTACAGCATCTGAAATAGCAATATAATTATTATATTCAAAATAATGCGTTGTATCTAAATTTGACCGTCTTTTTCTTTTTCTTTACCATTTCCTTCTGCCTTATCATTTTCATCTTCTCCATTTCCTTCTTTCTTATCATTTTCATCTTCTTTAATATTTCCTTCTTCCTTATGATTATCTTCATTATCTTTTGCTTCTTCATTATTATTTTCTGCTTTTTTATCTTTTCCTTTATCATTATTATTTTCTTCTTCACCTTTTTCTAATTCTAATTTTATATACCAAGAAAACAAAGATTATAAATGGCTTCTAACGCTATATTTCTCTAAAATGCCGTATGAATTTTAAAATTTCATAAAATCTTACCGTCAGTTTGATCCTGATTGATTGTGAATACATCATATAGCGAACATTCATACGAATTCAAATTATCTTTGTTTATACTTTCTAGAGAGTAATAATACTTTATTAAATAATCTAATGAACTTATACTAATTTGTTTATTTTCTGCTTGTAATTTAATGGTACATAATATTATAAAGAAATAAAATCTATCTTTGTCATCATTAAATAATTCTTCAAGACATTTATTAATCTGCTTGATACTTAATTCTCCAATTTTAGTGAAAAATTGGCAAAGAAAGCTATATTTAAATAATAACTATTATTATAGCTGTTATTATCAAATATTTAATAATTAATAAGCTAACGTTTACCTTACTTGTTCACCGCAGTATTTGTCCATTATCTTAGTTTCATCTTCGTGAAACTCACTCAAATTTTTATACTTAAGGTAAATATTTTTTATTTTAATAAATGAATTAAAAATAATTTTTCCTGCAATTTTTTGCAATGTTGAATATTCGTCTACAGAGACGTTAATTTTTTTAAGCAACTTGCAGATATCTTCTTCTGACGAATTTAAAAGAATATTTTCGTTACTGATCTAGATACATAAAATGCATTTTTAGTTATATTACGAATTTTTAAGTTTTCTCTATATTTACATTTCCCTGAGAATGTCTGTGTAATTTTTTCTAAAACTTTGGGAAAATGTATATTAAAACCAATAATGTGTTTTTTTTCAGATTTTCTTATGCACTCGTTTTTAAAATACAGTGGGTTAAAAAGACCAATTTTTTTTTGTATCAGAATTTTTTGTATGAAATAAAGTGTGACTCATAGATCTGTTATTATTTTGAGTTTTGAAAGAACACTCTATGACCTCAATAATATTTTTTTCGAATAAGTCAGAAAATTTTACAATAACATCTATCCTATTAACACGTAACTGTAACAAGTAATATGCCATTCAAAATAATCAAGATAAGCGAAAACTGATAAAATTCGTCTCTTTGACCCTCTGTATCTTATAGGACTGTTGCTTTCTCATAGAGAAAGCGCTTTGTGACGCCAACATTTTTCGATCTTCAGATTTTGACGTAAAAGTACTTGTTTATGTTCAGAAAGACCAAAAAAATACTTTCCAAAAAATGTCTGCATGTATGCATGTCGTTCCCTCTTAATAACTTCTGAACGACACGATGGATTCTTCCCAAATTTTACACACAGTTTAAAGTCAATTACAGCTAGTCCGCTTGAAAATTTTATAGCTATTTTAGTGTTTTCTGAAAATTAGAAAATTTCAGTAACTTTTGCACGAAGTGGTTGATTATTCCCAAGTTTTGTAAACACGAATTATTTTAATGTTGAAATAACAGTTAAAAATTTCAAGTAATTCTACATACTAGTTTTGATTTTAGACCTATTTCAGTATTATTTGAATTTTTAAAAAATTTGGGAATTTTCATAACTTCTAAATAAAGCGGTGGATAAAAAGCAGTTTTTTATTACAAGTTTTACTCGATTGTCGCGAGAAAGCTTGAAAATTTCAAGTAATTCTACCGATCAGGTTCGATTTTAGAGCTAGTTGTTTTTGAAAATTTTTAAATTTTAAATTTTTCTTCCATTTATTATTTTCTTTGCTGTATTTTGATTTTTCTTCCAATTATTATTTTTTTTTTGCTGCATTTATTTGCTGTATTTCCGTTTATTTATTATAAATAATCGATTTAGAGCGTTATTCTCTTCACTAAATTTTATTAGTCGAATGTGGATTAAAAATTAATTTTAAAATTTAGGAGGTTTTGTAATTATTAGTTTTGATCTTCATTTTTTTCGAAAACTATTAAATTTTCAGTTACTATTATTTAGAGACGCAGACATCTCTATGAGAAAGCATTTTGCCAGTGCAGTTGGCAGCGTTTTTTCTATAGTTTCAGGAAAAAATTTATACTCAAGCGATCTTACAAAGAAACTATTGAAAAATCTCACATGAGATCTCACCTGAGATCTCATGCCAAAATCTCACGCTACTTTTAAAATTAAAGCTGCTCTGTAGCTAAAATTCCTTAAATACTTATCTTTGTTAAGTTTAAGTGTGCCTTTAGGTGTAACTATCCTGATGATACATCGGAAAACGCATGATTTGAAACGTTTTACGGCTATTTTTGCATTTTTTAATTTTTGACAAACTTTGTCACGTGAGATCTCACGTGAGAAATTTTTTCGAAAGGTAAAAAATGCAAAAATGAATGCATATAGTTTTAAAATATGTATTTTCCGATGTACCATCAGGATGGTAGCACCAAAAGGCACACTTACAATTAAGAACGATATGTTTTTAAGGAATTATAGCTACAATGCAACTTTAATTTTGAAAGTAACGTGAGATTTTTTAATAGGGGAACCATCCTTATCAAAATAATATTTATTTATTAAATATATATCCTTACCAAATGACTTATTAAAGAACTTTTATCTTCAAATTCAGTAATCTGGATATTTTCTGCATCAACACATGGAAAATCATTTATAGCTTCGTACATTTTATTTAAGACCTAGAATAATAGCAAACATTAATCCTTCTGTATTAATGTAATTTTTTCAAAACATACAACGCTGAAAATTTTTGATTGATTGTGAAATACACTTTCTTTTTATTTTCTATTAAAAGAAAAATTTTACATGAAAAGTGAAAATTTGAATGGCTCTATGGCTTATTTCAAAGTTTATAATAATTTTTGCTCTGTTTAAACTTATTATAATTTTCAAAAAATAATGGGTATATTAAAATAAGTTTAAATCAAAAGATTCCAATCGTTCTTTAAAAGTGTCGTATCAACCGACCGAGCGTTAGCGAGGGAGTAATCACAGCTAGTTAATATAGTAGCATATTATTTTTAATCAACCAAAATTTCCTGTAAATGGTTCTTCAAATTGGTATAGAGTACTCTTAACTCTTAGAGGGCCGGGATGACGCCTTGAGGCGTTATACCAATGACTCGCCGACATTTGGCAATAGTTTGATCAAAAGCGGGGGACTTTTTCTCTCATTTCTATGGAGATACTGACCTCTCAAATTGCGGCCATCTAAGAGTTAATTGAAGAGTCTAAAACACTTACTTTCCCCCTTTTAGTCGTTAGTTCTGCTTCAACTGGCCCATGAGTGCTTATTTCTGATGTAGTTTCAGAATCATTATTGTTTATTTCTGATGCTTCATCGATGTTTTGTACTTCCCTATTCTCCACATCATTTAGCTCTTTAATTTCTTTACTATTCGCTAAACTACCAGAAAGCAATGATTGCTGAAATTTCCCTATTAATAAAAGTAATAATTTAAAGTGTTATACGCAATGAAATGTAATTACAATTTTAAAAAATACAAGATTTTTATAAATTATAAATTATACTATATCTAACCAAGAAAATGTGATTGTTTAATGAAAATGAATATCAAAAATAATATTTTTCTAAATTGAATTATAATTTATAATTTATCATTTATAAAATATCTTATAGGAAATCTTATAGGAAATCTTATAGGAAATATATGAAGAATCCCTATATAAATTTAGATAAGAAATTCTACAGAATATAGAAAATCTTGAAGGATTATCGTAGTGCACTAAGAGACTTCGGCGTAACTGATATATTATAAAAATTAAAGCGACAAAATCGCCGCACGTTCAGTGCTTTAAAACTAGCCTATATATCTCTATCTCATAAAACGTGCACTGTTAATTATCCAACTGAATGGAGTAGTGGTTACTCAAATGGCAAGAGCATGTATGCCTTATATCACTACACAGTACCTGCTTTGGTTTAAAGGCTTTTTGATAACTCAATATTTTGCCCTGATCTGACTAGCTGTTACTCTCTTTATGAAAACAATCCTGCAAGAATCCTGTAAGAATCTTGCGGGAATTGCAGAAAATCGTGTAAATATTTCGCAGTTTTCTTTGTAAGAAATCCTATAAATTTAGTTGATTTAACTAAAATTTAGTTGAATTAACAAATATGTAATTAATTTAACTTTAGTTAACATTCAACTAAAAACTAAACTTTAGTTAACATTCAACTGAATATTTACTAAAATCAACTAAATTGATTTTGCAAGGAGGATTAATTATCTAGACCTCATGCGGCAATGACATCTACAGGACTGCTGTAAATCTCTAGCAAGAAAAAACCCTGCCGTAAAGAACGTATCCACAGTAGCGACACGTATTGAATGTTAAATCTCTACTATTAGTAAAAAAGTTTTACCTTCTATATCTGTATATTTTGATTGATTATTTAAATTTGTCATTGGACTACATATATTCTCTATTAAATATGTGTTTAAGTTGATGACTGATGGTATATTTATACCATTGTCGTTTAAGTAACATAAAAGATATGTCAACATAGATAGACTTTCTAGAGCTTGCTTTTCATCGACTAAATAACCTAGAAGGAATTTCCCTACATCCGGGATGTGGATTATATTTATATTTGACAGTAAATCATGAAGAAAACTGAAAAAGTTGATTAATGTACTTCGGCATTTAATAGAAAAATATAAACATATTGCATGATAAATGTTTCTTACTTCATGTTCTCCAGTATCATCTCAAATACTCTATCTTTTTCTTTTCTATAAATTTTGTTAGCCGATTGCTCGTCCAGATACTTCAACTCGTCTAAAAGTGACATATTAGATTTCATTTTCATAAAAACAGAAACAATTAATTTTGCTGCAACTCTTTGTAGAAAAATGCATTCTCCTAAAGAAGCGCTCAACTTTTTATTCAATGCATCTACCACTAGATCATCATTTAGCAATTCGTGTTTTTCGCATATCTATATATAAATATAACAAATATATAATTATGTTTACAATTTTTATTATAAAATAATTATTGTAATACTTTCCATATTTTTGAGGAAGTCTTCTAAATTACTTATAATAATTGGCTTCAGACAAATTTTAATTTCCTTGTGTATGTTAAATTCTTTTTTTAAATATTCATCGCCACTTATATCCACATTTTGAAACGTCTGAAAATTAAAAAAAAATTCAAAATTAATTTCAATCATTACCCTAGCAAATAAAAGAATAAGAAAGTGTCACAAAATATCAGATCAGGACTCTGTACTTTTAATAATTATCCTTATCAGGATGCTGTATCCCTTAAACCGTAATGCTCACACGCAGTCTACTGGACCCAAGACAGGAAAATGGCTACCATTTGCATTGCTCTTTATGTATCAAATTAAATTCTGAAAGTGATTTTAGTTTAACGCTTCTTTTTTGTATTAAATAGGTTTTCTTTTGTCTTTTTAAATTTTCGACGCCACGCAGCTAGCCATTAGCCTGGGGTTTTCTGAACTCCAAGCAACCATTAAGGGTTAATAAAATTAATTACTACGCGGACCTGCAGCGTTAATAATTAGAGATTTTTATTAAACCCTTACAAAACTATCCTGCAAAACATCCTGAAAGACATCCTGCAGGATATCGTGCCATCCTGCAGGTATTTCGCGGTTTTCCTACAGGAATGAATTCCACCAGGACATTCCTGCATGAAAATCCTGCAGGAGATTATGAATTGGCATCCGACACACTTTTCTGCAATACATTCCTACTGGAAAATTCTGCAGGAAAGCATCGCTGTATGAAAATCCACAAGATGACAAGATTTCCTGCAGGATATTTCGATAAGGGAATACTTTTAATAAAAAAGCTACCAATGTAACCAATTTTTAAGACTTTAATGACAATATATAATTTTGAATTCTTACTGATAGTTTAGTTTAAAGTTTCATGTTAATTAGAATTAGTGAAATAGAAAAAATTCGAAAACTATAAGTTTAAAAAATGATCAGTGATGCTGGGTTCTCTTAATAAAACATAATGTACCTGGATTACTCGTAAAACTCTATCTATATAAATTCATAATTAAAGATAATTTTTTAACTCATGCGGATATATATTTCTAAACAAGCAAAATTTTAATTGTGTATTATGTAACTGACTCACTTTTTTTGATTTGTAATCTTCGAATTCTGTACAAGCAGCAGAATCATTCCTTATCTCTACTATTGATGTGTTTCTTTCTGTAGCTTGTAATAATTGACCTACAATCAAGCGTTAGAAAAATTATTTAAATTGTTATTGAAAAGTACTTATTCCATACAATAAAACTAGTGCGAAAATGCCTACTTATGGCACGCAAGTGTGACATAAACCGGCGTTTTCTGCCCTCGTATTATAAAAGTTTGTTCGATACTCGCGTGATAAGTAATTTTTAGACTCGTGTGAATTATCACCCTCGCTTTGCTCGGGCGTTAAGGGCGGTTAGTACCTAAAAATTTTAAAAAACTCGATTTTTTTTTTCTTGTATTATCTGATTGTATATCTTATTCCGAACATGTACACTCGACGGACTTTAATTCGGTTACTTCCGTTTCGCTGTCTATTCTTATTTATGTAGTTAGATTGGTTCTCATAAGATCAAGTAATATCATTGGTTGAAAAACTATAAGACAACGGAACGGAAGTAACCGAATTAAAGTCCGTCGAGTGTACATAAATTTTTGGACAGAAATTTAAAAAATTGAGAGGCTCAGAGCTAAAAGTAAAAAAATGCAAAATCCTGCTTTTTTTGAGATTTACATTAAATTTATTTATATTACTACCATTTATATTCATAAATGGATTTATTTATTTTATTTTATGATTGTACATCTCATGTATTTACCTAAATTTTGAAGCAGATATTCAAAAAATTGAAACTGAAAATGTAAAAATCCACAAAATTGTTTTTTTTTAGTATTTATATCGACCTATTTGCCATACAACGGATATGATATTCCATTTTTTAAATAAAAGTGTTTGATATAATTTGAAAAAAGCTTAAATTCTTGGTTCGGATTCCGTCGGTAAGCGCGAGCGCTTCTTGCTTACGGATTATCGACGTTGCAGAGCAGACAGCTGCGCTGCGGTTGACAGTAATATACACTGAGTGACATGTGATGTGCGGCTTGGAGGTTAAGCTGCAGTAAATAACAAGATTTAAACAGTTGGACAAAGAAGATATCAATTATCAGAGCCCATCAGATAAGTTATCCCATTTTTTTAATAATACGTTGCCTCATTATGTTTGGGACAATGTATTTCTTTGTAAAAAAATTTTGTGTTTTTGTTTACAGATTCAGTCCCCAGAGATTAAGAGGAGGTGTTTTACAAAATATATTGAAAGATAAACAGTAAATGTAAGGATTATCTTTTTTTATTATTGATATAATTAAAAAGATGCAACTTAACATGTTTTATTCATTACAGGTCCATGGCGTTTCACAGGTAAGATAAGAAAGGTAAGTGAAAAAGGCGATAACCAATAGTGCTGAAGCCACAAGAGTATAAGACTGAAGGGTAATATGTACCTCAACATCTACAAAATGTATTTATTAGTAATATTTATTGTTTTATTATTACAGTCGGATCAGTCTTTAAAACTGTTTCCTGTAAAACATGAAAATAGTCGCTCTGGCGTAACCTACAGGTCTCAGTTTTGCTTTGATTTTGATCCGATTGGGCTTAAATTGTTGCTATTTTATGTCATTCTGGTCTGAAGAGTTGTAGAATTTGATTTGATTTGATTAACTATTTTAAAAGGTTCAGAAAATGAAGAAATATATAAAAATGAAGAATTTGAAATAGTTTTTGATTTTTTTTTATTACTTAACCAAATAATTTTTAGACTTACAACTCTTCAGACCAGAATGACATAAAATACTAACAATTTTAGCCCAATCGGATCAAAATCAAAGTAAAAATGAGATCTGTAGGTTACGCCAGAGGTTTTTTTTTTTTTAAACTGCCATAGCGTACTATAAAATGAGTTTAGAGACTTCTACGTAGGCTCATTTTGTGAGTTATTAGTTATATACATATAATATATTCAATACAAAACAATTTACATTGTACTTTTTATTTTTCAGGTCATGGAAGGAAAAAAATGTATAGGTACTAACCCCCCCTAAATAACACACGCGAGTCTAAAAATCACTTACAACACACTAGTATCGAAAATAACTATACAGTTTGTAGGTAAGTTCACATTTGATTTCATAGCTGAATTCGCAGCTCAGTTCTCAGTTAGGTTCACAGCTAAGTTTTCAGCTAAGATTGGTCTTATTTTTATTAAAAACATTTTTATTAATAAAGGACATTAATAACTTTAGATAATGAGTTCAGTTTGCAGTTGAGTTCATAGCTGATTTTTTGAAGCAGGTAAACTTTTGTTGATACTGTACCGTGCAGTATTTTTAAATCTTTTCATAGATAACAAAAACTATAGAAATTGTCAAAATTTATACTATAACTTTCATTTTAAAGTAAGTATAAAGTTTATATAATATACTACTTTATTTAAAAAAAAAAAAAAAATTAATTGTTTAATCAGTATTTTTCAGTTTTTTAAAATTAATAGTAATTTTTAGTTTATTTTTATTTATTATGTAGTTGTTCAAATAAATTTAAAAATCAAACAGTTATTACAGCCTCAAGTTTATCAAAGAATGTATAATTTTATTACAGAGCAAATAGTATCCGAAAAATCGTTATGCATATACACAATTCCGAGTTGTATTTTTAGGTAAGTTGAAAGTTTCAAAATAAGTTTAAAAAAATTATTAACTAGACGCTACAAACTCAAATATCGAATAATTTTCTGAAATTTGAACAAGTTTGTCTCTGTAGATGAATGATTCTACTTTAGCAATACTAAAAAATAACTGGCGATAACATTGTATTATGCATGAACTATCCCCCCTCACCCCTATAATGCTTACATCATTCAGCCAAGAAATAATGAAACATCTAAACCAACAAATTTTGAAATACAGTTGATATACATTATTTGAATGAAAGTTTTAGTAATTTTTGAAATATAATTATTTTTCTATTTTATGATCAAATTTTTCATTAAAATATTTTGACAGTGTTTTTACAATAATAGTTATTTATGCAACAAAAGAATAAAATAGGGAATAAGCACCAATTAATTCCAAAGTGTATTTTAACTTTTTCACCGTAATTATTCATAAGTCGATTTTATTTGTCAACAATTGAAATTAATAAGTAGTAAGAGTAGGTATGTATATTCTATTCTGCAAATACACATTTTAACTTTTGTAGATATATTTTAGCTTTCATAGAAAAAATGTTTACAAATGGTAAAATAATTCTACGAAAGCTGAAATATATCTACACAAGCTAAAATATGTGTCTCGGGGGAGTAAAATCTATCTCCAGGAGGTAAAGTGAGTGTGCGGAGAGTAAAGTCAGTGTACAGGGAGTAAAGTGAGTCTACGAGGAGTAAAATGACTCTAGAGAACAAAATATGATTTTACTGTCTCTATGGAGGTCCACAAAGTGGACTTTATGGATAATTATAGGGTGAACCCTACTAAAAAATCTCAGGTGAGAAATCAAGTGATTTCTCACATGATACGTCACCTAAGATGCCACGCTAAAATCTGAGGCAATAACTTTCAAAATAAAAGTTGCACTGCAACTGTAATTCCCATAATACAGATCTTTCTCATTTTTAAATGCACCAATGGGTGTTATCATCTTGATGGTACATTGGAAAATACATGCTATAAAATCTTTTTTAGGCATTTTATCATTTTTAATCATTAAAAAAATTTCTCATGTGAGATCTCACCTGAAATATCATCTGCGATCTCGCCTAAGATCTCCCTTGAGATCTCACGTGAGTAATTTTTTTAAAGATTAAAAGTGATAAAATGTGTACAAAAGATGTTATATCATGTGTTTTCCGATGTACCATCAAGATGATAACACCTATTGGCGCATTTAAAAATGAGAAAGGTCTGTATTATTGGAATTACAGTTACAGTGCAACTTTTAGTTTGAAAATTGCATGAGATTTTGGCGTGGCATCTCAGGTGAAGTCACATGTGAGAAATCACCTGATTTCTCACCTGAGATTTTTTAGTAGAGAAAACCATATTATAAAAGAAATACCAACTCTTTTAGTGAATAATATCTTAAAAAAGTGCAAGTCTAGTAAATAGTATGTGATTATCTATTGTGTCAATATAATTATACTTTGTTTCGATAAAAAATATGTGCAATAACATATTGTCAAAACCACCATATAGTTTCCCATGTAGTAAAGTTTACAATATCCCACTGACATAGATATACTAGTTCTAAAATCTAAATCCTTAAAAATATAAGATCATACATGAGCTTTAATAGCGTACAAATGTACGGAGCCACAAATGTAAGCTGCTTTAAGGATTTAGATTTTAGGACAAGTATATGTATACATCAGTGGGACGTTGTAACTTTACTTGCTAAAAATATTTATAGTTAATAAATGTTACTTACCATTAGAAAAGGCACCATTTAATTCATCTACTCGCATAAATGTTAGCGCATTCATTTTGAAACAATGTAACGGGTATTCTAAGGCACGAATAACAAATATGAAAGTTTTACCAACAACTTGGAAATAATTGTTTTATTTTTAATACTTGTTTTTATCAGAAAAGATGATTTGTAATATTGTACTGTATAAACTTGATATTTTATTATTTTATTTTTTATATAATTTTATATAATACAAAATATCAGGTTCTACACTAACAAGGAATAGAATAAAAAATATAAAGGGTTAGTCATAGTTTTGGGTACAACATACAGATCGAGCTCTTTCGTGTAAGGCGCTTGACACGCTAAATGGAGTAAGGAGTAAGGAATAAGAATAAGCCTTAGGGCTCTTGCACGTAAAAAGGAATGGAAAGCATACAAAGGAATACGAAGGCACATGAAGGAATATGAAGGAATGCGTAGCGCCGCTGTTCCTTCGTATTCCTCGGTATTCCTCGCTATTCCTCACTGTGTATTCTTGTACCTTTACATATATAGATATAGGCCCTTTACACGCACTTGCGATAAGGAGTGGGAATAAGGAAATAAGGGGGGAATAAGGAAATAAGAGGAATAACA
>JAWWEN010036421.1:0-14078 GCA_035582955.1 Sycophila texana | reverse complement strand
AAAAGAAAAAATACGTGTCGATTATTTTTCAATATTCTATCAGACGGATATAATGGAATTTTTCACTATTCTTCCCAGATTGGGAGGTTCGATCTCGTGATTCGAAACCTCGCGGTGAAGGTTTTGGGTGGATCGAACGGAGAAAGGGATTTGTCGGGATCGTGTTGGATTACTCCTACGTCTAGTTTCTTTTCTATTTTTTTTTTTTTTTTTTTAAGGCGAGATCCTATTTGGAAAGAATGTTGAAGGATATTTCGCGCGGATTGAGTTTCTAATATATGCGCTGGCTTTTTATTAATCCGAACAAGAGTGAATACACTTAGCATAAGAAATTTTTTAAATAATTATTATGCTGAAGTATCTAGGAGCCTGTTGATGCAATGCACACTTTTGTAAGTTTTTAATTTTTTTATTATCTGGATAAATGAAGTATTTTAAGGAGGTTCAAGCGTTTGCTGCAGTACCTGTAGCAGAGTGAAATGGGGGCTGCGAAATTCACATAGAAATAAAAAATTATTTCGGCAATAATTTTTAATTGGGTAAGTATAGAATTTTTAGAAAAATTATTCTACAGCACAACAAATTTTGAAGTTTTCATGCGCAAACGGCATTCTGTATATGCTGCATAATAGTATTTCTGTATATTGATTTAAAAAAAAATTGCGCTCTGGTTTGATTGCTTACTTACTAAACTTATATAAAAATGAATAGAAATTTGAGTCATAAAAAGTTATTATATTTTAATTATTAGAGTAATCCGTTAAAAGGTTTTCAATCACGTTTTAATAAATATTAACAGCTTTTGTTGAGTATATAATAAAGAAACATATGGTTGATCTATCCTTTTTTCTATTAACTGTTACAAATTTCTTTTTTGTTGCAAAAAGATATTAATAACAAAAAATAATTGTAATTTAAAAATTTATCTAAAATATCATTTTTCTAAAGACAGGATTATCTGTTAAAATTTAATCCAAATTATCATTAACAAACAATACTGAAACCTCCTTAAATACTAACCTATATATAGCTACTGTTATGAATTACACGACGTAAAATGAAAAAAAAGTTCTTAACCTTTTGCTACTTTCCTCATTACATTTGGCTCTTCAATTATAGAAGAATTCGAGAACCGACTTCTGCTTAGAAACCTAAATATTAAGCGAAAAAAATGAGCATACGAAATTCCTAAGTGCCCCCGACAGTCTAGCAGATATAAAGTGCATCGTAATTTAAAGAAAACTGTACTTCCCGGCAAATTCCCATAATTAAACAACATTAAGCAACGCGAAATTGCAGAATAAAACCTAAACTACTGTTTACCCTGAAAATCCTCGCGAAATTACGTATGCAGATTCCTCAAAATTTCTCAAATTACAGCCTACGTCGGTCCGACGCTCGAGAAACAGAAAAAAAAACGAGAGAAAAAAACCATCTCGTCAAAAATTTCAGGTCCGTCCATTTGCGCGTCTGGCTTTATTGCTCGTCTAGCGCGGCCCGCCAGCCGCGTGATTACGAGGTCGGCTGAACTCTCCTCCCCAAGCTCGGCCTCACGAAATCGGCCAGTGGGATAAGTGCACTCCTCTCGCGGGGTTACAACGCGCGTCTGTCCTAAAATTATTTTTTTTTTTTTTACTGCGAAACTGTCGCTTTTTTTCACTGCCGCGGCCCTCCACTTATTGCGCGGGTTTACGAGCATTAGCGTAACTGTGTTTGCAGTGTGTATATATACGTTTCCTTGATGGGCTAAATTATACCCGTAATTTCGTGAGGCCCGATCGTTTTCCCGGACTCTGTGCTTTGTCAGGCGTCAACGGCACGTCTCGCAACATTCAAGACAAATAATATCTTAAAATCCTTAGAGAATAACAGATGCTGAGAATTCAGTTATAGTAGTTAAAAAAAATAAAGAGGAAAGAAAAAAGACATTCGAGAGAAAAACTTATGATTTAAAAAAGCATCCAGGAGCGTAAAAAAAATAAAGATAAAAAAGTTCGAAAGTGATACTAGTCGAGATCGGTAATTTTTAGGAAATATAGAGTCATCTCGTAATTTTTATACGGATTTTTTTGTAAGTTATTAAAAAATTCTCTGCGTGTAATGAATTATCTCCTTCACATAATACTTCAAGAGCAGAAGAAAATTTTGAAAATATATGAAGATAAATTTGTTTGCAAATTAAGTTACTACATAGTAAAAAAGAACCAAACCGTGATTGAATTTACAACTTGTGATACTATTATTTTTATACGTAAAATTAATTTGAAATTATACAGTTGTTTTTTTTTTTATTTATAATTAAAAATTAAATTTATTCCAAGAATATGTAACATCTACGGGTGTCAGTAAGATGACACTTTTGCTTTACTTTAATAAAAATTGTTCTTTTACTGTTAATTGAATGCAGTTTATTAAAAGTGTCATTATGTTATTTACACAAATTTTTATCATTCTTATAATTAAGTAGTAAAAAATTATATTTCGCACCTTTTGTGTATTTTTTAGTGCAGTCTTTTTCTTAGGCGCGGCATCTTTCACCGACTCAGATTTTTATTTTATACAATCAAATCGATCTTAGAAAATTGAATATCAAGCGACGCTGGTATTATTAAAAAAAATTGAACATTTCGTAACGCCTCCTTTCGCCACTTTCAAATCCAAATTTCCATTAGAAATATCACACTCTTTCCGGGTTTATTCGATTGTTTCGCATTATTACATCGAAAAAAAGTGGCTGGTTATAACTTTCCCTCCGAGTATGTAAGAAAAGGCACATTTTTATTGTAAAAAGTACAAATAGATATAATTATTTATGTTCTTCACCGAAACGTTCATTATGTAAATAATTCCATTTTAAAGTATTGCAACATTACGTGGCGCCATGAATCACGCGGAGTGATTAAACATGCGTGCCCGATCCACATTTGCTTAACACACTTCGATCGGCAAGAACTTTGTAAACTCGAAAATCATAATAAGGCTTTAGCGTGCCGTCAATTATCGCGGCTGTATAACGTTTGCTGAAAACCGGTACATCTACTTCGTCCCTCGTTGCTCATTTTACACTCCCAGTGTGCGGTGTATACATGTATATACATATATATACCGGCCGGTCTTATTAGATAAGATTCTGCCTGCCCGTATTAAATTGAATTGTCCGATCGAATAAGCGGGCCCCGAGTGGAATTAAAATGCGTCAATTTTACGAGAGTATGAGAAAATTATTGTACGACAGGCGTCAGTTCAATTATTTTCCCCGCTGCGATCCTGAAGACTGCGTTTCGAAAATTCGAAAGCGAAGGTACAAGGTTTCTCTTTGAAACAGACTCTTTTTTTTTTTTTTGTTTCTTCGAGTAAAGAAAAAAATCTTTCGTTAACTGCTTCGGCGGATCGCTTTCTTAAGCTGAATAAATTATCGTTTCGTAGGAGTTAGTTTTATTTGGGTCGTTATATGTAACTTAGAGAGGTTTTTATTGTATTTGTTTACTTTTCTTTTATAATTTAGTTTTGCGTTGAGTTGTCGATTTTGTTTACTTACGACGATGTAAAATGAGATAAATTTAAATAAAATGGATTTTACATAAGGAATTATTTTAATCGCTGTATTTAAAAAAATGTATATATTTCCACTCGAAATTTGATAATAAATACGATAAATAATTAGACTCTGTATCATTTAAGCGCGCATTTAAGGAGCTTGTTCTATTACTCTCTATAATAGAATTAATAAATTAAAAATTAAAAGTGAATAAAGAGATTGATATTTAGTCGATAGCTCATTTTAAGTGCAGTGAAGCTCTTAAATTGGAAAAATTTTGAAAACAAATTCTGAGAAATGTGGAAATAAGTGTATCCTAAATCCTTATCTATTTTAAAAATTATCAAAATTTGTGAGAATAGAAATTACTAATTTCTATCTTAAATATGAGACTATCGCCACAGCACCGATTGACTATATACTTTTGGATTAGAAACGACTGATATTCTATTATTAAAATATGATTTCGACAGATTTGTTAGTAATAAATCAAAGTGTATGTCTTAAATGAGTAGCTACGTATTTATCAGGGTGCTCCGTTAATTTTTAATTGATTAAGAAGCCATAATTATTATTAATTATATTAATTTTAAATCTATACATACTGCATTAAGTAATTTTGGTCCGTAAATTCAATTAATTTCTATCGACTAATTAAAAAAAAAAAAAAAAAACGTACCGATTATGAATAGACCTACGTATGATTTACGGAAAAAATTATACCTTTCAGTACTAGAATTTATAGTCTTACTTATTGTTAGAATATTGTTCAAATTTTTATTCTATTCTATACTTTGAATAGAGCCAGTCTATTAAATAAAATATCACAGTTTATCAGGTCTACTAGGAAATAATTAAAAATTTCCTCGTTCATTTACACGTTACTTTTAAAATTTTAACTTTAAAGACGTATATCTACGTTAGTTTTACAAATTTTTCTTTCATAAAAGATTCTTTTTAAAATCGTATATTAAGAACTGTTTAGCTCATTGAAGTTTCAAATAGATAAATGTACACCTACAATTCCTAAAACTCCTAATTAAAGCAGCCTAACCAATCAACTAACAAATTTTCTCACTTCCAACTACAAAGAACCAAGCCACAGTGTACTACACGCACGCAAAAGAAAGAAAAAAAAGAGAAAGATAATACGCACACCTGCAACAACATAAAAAATGAAAGATAAAAACACCTCAAAAACCCCGAGTTCGTAAATCACCACAGTTGCAAATCTCGTCCCTCCCCGCCTCGTCTGGCTCGCAAAAGCCCGGCCCCCTCTTCGCGAAGTTAAAAGAGCGCGAAATTTATTCGCCGCAAGAAAAAAAAAACGCACCCCGCGCATACGTCGACTCGAGGAGCGCTTGCGGTGCGCAGTTCCGCCAAAATATAAAACGACCGTGTGCCGTACATCAGTCGACTTGGCCGGCCGCGCGTCCAATAACTGTACCTCAAAACGCTCGTAAAAGCGCGCGTCCGCGAAAGCTCACCTCTCTGAGTCCAAGGCCGAGCAGGAGGCAGCAGCAGAGGGTCCAGCGGGCGAGTTGGGCTCGCTCCATGATCCCGCGGCGTCGTGTACTCCTCTCCTTCTCCTCGGCAGCGCCGCCCTTAATTACCGCTCGGCGCGACTCAGTCGCGCATAAAAACCTAAGAACACAAAAGAAAAATTAGACGCGTCAATGCGGTCCGACTCGTCGTCCCCTCGTCTCCTCTTTCATTCCGCGCTCCCCCCTTCTTTTTTTTTTTTTATTTCAAGCCCCGTCGGAACGAATGATTCGTCGTGACTTTGGGCTCTCGCGTCTTTTTTTTTATTTTTTTTGTTTTTTTGTTTTTAAGGGGAGGAGATTTCGACCTGCGGGTGCTACCGACGAGAAGAGCGACCGACTGGTTGGACATGCTACTATGGTTGGAGACGTATCCTTGAGGTGTTGGGGGTACTATTTGTAACCGATCGAGCGTGTATTATGTTCTGGACGTGACTTATAGTAGTTCAAAATGTATTCTTACTATGTCATATTTTTTTTCTCGTTTTTTTAATGTTTTGCGTGTTAAAATTAAGATATTTTCTGGGTTATAGTGACTTGCGTAAAATGTGTCAGTTTATGATAATGAACGTCTCCTGTGCCTTTCCACCCTTCGTCCCCCAACTTGTATCGTAATGAACAACTATATTTGTCATCCCTCTTATCGAAATGAGCTTGAACTTTTTGGGTAATTGCGGCTTGCATGTAGAGCAAAGCTTTCGATTTCAATACTATACAAACTACATGGGTATTTTTAACCAAAAGTACAGGTAGGTTAGTAAATTTTGCCCAGACTCTATACAGTATAAAAAAAAAAAAAATTAAAAAAAAAATCATTTTAGATGGCGTATGTAAAAAAAATATTCAAATTAATTGATAATATTTAAGGGGCACATATTGAGACAATCAGTTAATAAAGCGTCAACCTTAGATAAATATACTGTAAAGCTGCCCATGTGATTCTGGTTTGACCCCCGACCGGTACAATATAAGGCGATGAGTGCAGTAACCCTAACACTAGTTCAAGGATATTCTCTTATATTACTAGAGAATATTCTTGAATTAGCATTTATTTCTTTCGTGTTTGTACAATGAGAAAAAAGTATTGTAAAAATTAAAAAACCACAGAGTGATTCAACACTCAGATGAAAGTTACCACACTTTGCAATAAAATATTTACCATAAATAAATTTTAAATATTATAGTCAATTTTACTGAACAGTATTGGAAATAATCCTATATACACAGCAACATTTACTGTTGAGTATGGCAATTTTTACCCGAGAGT
The DNA here is from genome assembly GCA_035582955.1 of Sycophila texana. Taxonomy (NCBI): domain Eukaryota; kingdom Metazoa; phylum Arthropoda; class Insecta; order Hymenoptera; family Eurytomidae; genus Sycophila; species Sycophila texana. The sequence goes on along the minus strand of JAWWEN010036421.1, from coordinate 7,732 downwards.
CCAGTAATTTTTACAATACTTTTTTCTCATTGTCAGTTTATTTAATAAAAGTACTCTGTACGTCAATGGTATGTAAATTTTCCTAAATAGTACTTGCGACTTGTCAAATAGCTTAGGGTTAATGTCAATAAAAACCAGTTAAACAAGTAACAATAATATCGTAATTTTTGATCTATAATTTTAGGGAGTAATTAATTTTTATATATAGATTAATTCTCTCCATGTATATCATGAAATCCGCGTATATAAAGTAGAACTTGCGTCCTGGCAAACAGCTTAGAATAATATCAATAAAAACCAATTCAACAAATAATAATAACATGGTAATTATTTATCCTTAATTTTACGGGGTAATTTTTATAGAACAATTCTCTCCGTGTATACACCCACAAGACAGTCGCTATATACAGAATTTGCCGGTGAAAAGTATCAGTCGATTAACCGTCGCTGAACGACTACTGGAAAAAGAAACGGGAGTCTCGCTTTGGAAGTGGCGAATTAATAAGCGCCTTTATCGACTTGGTAATGTCCGCTGATGGATGGGGGCCTACCGTACCTTTTATCGCGCGTCATTAACCGGCCACTCGCGCGTCGGAGGCGCAGACTATACCAGCGATAGCTCAATTTATCCTCGGCGCGTAAGCGTCCCCGGCGCTTTCGACAATCGCGCGAATAAATCGATCAGAAGTGACACAAATTGCACTGTCATCCAAACACCGCTAACTGACTTTGCATTAGCCGCGCCGCGCCTTTACACCGGCACTACGGGCCTGCGGGAATTAATCGCCGGTAAGCGATTACCACGGCCGTGTGCCACGGGAAATCGTCTGATTGCTATTGGAGACAATCGCTGTGATTACACCGAGAGACTCGCGCTTACTTAGATATCGTTTGAAAATTTATTTATTGCCGGCTCGAGCGAAGGTGAATGCTATAAGATAATGATGAATTATTTTTAATGACCATTGCGCGCGGGTTACCGTTTTAATTGGGATTGCAGAATGTCGGACGCGTGTATTTGGTAATGGAGCGAGTTTACGGCGGACGTGAATTATTGCAAAGTAAATTGTGATTGTTCTTTTTTTTTTTTGAGGTTCAAAAATGGTACTCTCGGTAAATCATTCGTATACCGCTTTTGACAAGAATAAGGGTGAACAAATTAATGTATTTTGTTTGTCATGGGTGAATAACATGCGGACTGTTTGTTCGTTTAAAGTACGCGAGATTTGCAACGACTTGACGTTATACGTTTGTGTGGTATACGCTTTTTTTGTTACGTAATTTATGTTGTCGAACTGAAATACTTTTCTATAAGAAGGTATACACTTTAATATATAAAAACGAAAGTAACAGACAATTTTCTAACTTTCATTTGGTCCCCGTTTACGACTCTTGTTTAATATAAAATTTAAAGGGAGTTCGGCAAAAAATCTTACGATATTTAGCATTTAATGCTGGTCAACTATGCACCGATTCAATGATCATTATACACTGTTGTTGCCTTTATTTTTGAGTTACAAACTAAAGTCTCTATACTTACATCAGGATTATGTTTTTACTTAGAAAGTATTAAATAATTAAATAAACTGTTCTAATCTCTTGGATTTATTCCAACGTCGCCAATTGGCGTATAATTTGAGAAATGTTTGTGCTGTTCAAAAAGAACATTCTAAATCTAATCTTGGATTTATTTTACGCTAAATGGTTTCAAGCAAAATTGAAATATACTTCCTGCATTATTTTTAGAGGTATTGAGGCTCTTTATTTCTTTTTTATTTTATTTTATATAATCCACGAGTTTAGCACCGATTTTATACGAATGTAGAGAATTAAAACTTAAACTGGTACCGCAAAATATCACACGGAGCAAAGATTTAATAAAGTTTCGTTATTTTCTCCATTAACAATTCTTAGGAGCATACTTTCATGGATTAAATATTATAATGAATTTAAGCCCTCGATTAAGCCTCTCAGTGCAATTTTTTCTTTATACGATATATTGTGCAGGCTAATTGCGTTTATTTAAAAAATAAATAAATAAATAAACCGTAAAAAAAAATTAAAAAAAAAAATAGAAAGCTATACAATACCTAGGTATAATTAACACTGTTTTTGCGATTCTTTTTCTTATCAAACGTGAAATTTCTAGCCTTGGTGCTCAAGAACAAACAGTTACTCAACGCGCTGAAAAGTTTCCTTTCAACCCGATAAAAAAGCGCTCAAACAAAATTTCGCAACGCAAGCGCGACTCGCGAAAAGCAATCGCCACTTCAAACGATCTTCCTCGCAGCTCTCTTTTACGGAGAAAAATTCTTTACTAAAAATTGTTAGTCAATTTGAATGTTCTTTAATTTACTTTGATTTTTTCTTCAAAATTTACTGAAACTGTAACAAATTTAAAATAATTTTTTGTAAATTTTACAATAATCAAGTCCATTTTAATGCCTCCATAGCAGAGACTATTAGAAAAATTATAATAGTTTCTCAAAATTCAAAATTAATAAGAACTAAAGCTAAATTTGTTACAGTAATGCAGGAAACTGTTATCATAATTTTTCCAATAATATATTAGTCCCTTATAACAGTAAAATTGACTATTTACAATTTTTAATATGGATCAATTCTTCCCTCGTAAACCTACTTATACATCTAATTAACTCTACTCCTATCGAACGGACGCATTCATATTGAAATTGCCGTTCCAGATCCGGCGGAATCGTCAACCGATCTCTGACAAAAAAAAAAAAAAAAAAAAAAATCTTGTCGCCCTGGACAAAACGCGCACGGGACCATGTCCCCGCGGAATAGAACCGAGTAGCAGATAACAGAACTGGGTCCATTTTTCAGCGGCGCTCGGCTGAAAATCGGCATTGAATGGGCCCTGGCCTCGGGGCCTTCACAGACACATTGTCCGGCCTCTTTTCCCGGCACAAAGCCGCGACGCTTTTGCATACACAGGCGCGCTATTTGCATGGCCGGCGCGTGACCCCCCCCCCCCGCCCCCCGATGATGCGTCCCTATGCACACGCCGTCCGCAAGATAAGCCGCTCGCGGATTCCCCCCCGAGAGAATCGCGTGCATTGTAATTGATACCCGCGGCGATGCACCCCCGTCCCTCTTCCTGCTACCCCCGCGGTTACCGGCGTCTTAGGATTACTGTGTATGGGGATTATATTGTGTGATCGCGTGCTTGAAAATAGTTTGGAAAAAAATTAAGTGAGCTTCCCGGAAAGGTAGCCGGACGATCAATTTTCTAGGCGGCTTATTTTCGGCCTGGCGGTGTGCGTGTGTGCGCGTGTGTGTGGCATCCAATAAATACCGCGGAATGTGGAGTTTGCCGTGTTTATCGAAAATGGTTGCGTATACTTTAACAAAAAAAAAAATTAAAATTAAAATAAAGCGAAGAAGGAGATTCTTGGATAAGGAAGAGGCTAATTTATTTTTCAGATAACTAATTTTCACGCTTACTCGCGTTACGGTAAGTAAAATTAATTAATATGGAATGTGGAGGTTGAATTTGCGCGCTGCGTTATTTTCCTTTTAGCGAGGAGAGGAATGCAAAGGAGGAGGTGCGTTAGTTCGTTTGATAAACGCGCTCGTGCCATTCGATTTCCATGCGATCTTTTTTTACCTATCTTTTTCGTTGTTTTTTCCTTTTTTTTTTAAATATGTCGAAAAAGTCGCTCTCTCGGTGTCCGTTACGTCGTCGCGCACAATGGTAACGGTACGCGAGGCGCAAAAGGATTAAACAACCGAGAGGCCCATTATGCACTCGATTAGGGAACAAAATTCTTCGCTAATCCACGCTGGATTTATTCAGCTGAATAAATCCTCGGCTTGTATACGACTCGCTCGGAAAGTAACAAGCAGCATGAAGCAAAATAAGTACAAAATATATAAATACCACGAGCTTTAATTTGCATGCTTGAAAGCGAAATTATTTATCGTTAAAAGCACATACGATTTAATAATAAATAATAACAACAAAAAGAAGGACATAATATTAATTATCATAAATAAAACGACATCAACCAGTCGCATTAAAATTCCTTTAAAAAAATATATGTATATAAAGATGCGAGAGAATTTAACGCGTGAAATAGCTTTCTTTATTTCATATTCATTACAAACGGCGGGGAATATTCTTTTATTTCCCGGAGCGAACGGTGCACCGTCCACGTCCGCGAATTCATACCGGCGCGCCGTTCCGAGCCCGCGAAAATTCAAATTTACATCCCGCCTGGAAGCGGAACCGAGATGAAAAAAAAAAGAAAAAAAAAAAATACAGAACCACCGCGAACTGGCCGGTGTTTCACAAAAGTCACAGCCGAACGAGCACCCGACGAACGGAATGCTCCGATGCGCCGCTCAAAGAGGGGGCGGGGGGAAAAAGGCTTAAGCTGCGTTCGTGCATCGGGAGGACGTGGTGTATGCTCGGCGACCGCGGAGAGGATCAGTTAGGTTGTACGTACGTGCCTATGCTAGTGACCTTACGCAGGCTCCGGCGCGTGTATCATGCGCGCTTCCGCGTCCGATATGCGGGAAATTGAAAATTCTAGAGGCTTACGCGCGCGCTGAATCTGGAGCGCGCTGATTGCCGGATCGTGCTCTCTTTGTTACCTCTTCTTTTTTTTTTTCTTCTTCTTTTTGTTTTCGTTTTTCGGACGAATGTGGCACGCCGCTAAATAGTACGCTGCTTTGTGCTGGGGGGAATTTTAATTGCGACGATGCGCGGGATTTGGAACACGGGATTTTGACGGTTTTTTTTTTTTTTTTTTTTTTAATTTTGTTGTTTTAAATACGCGTGGTGATCGATTTAGGAATTATTTCCTTTTAAAAAAGTTTGTATTTGTAAATAATATCTCATTAGATTCTTATAGTAGACAGCTTGAATATATGAAAGTAAGGAAAGAAAATTGTAATTATTAATTATTAATTAAGATTCGTACTCATAGTTATTATTCAACAACTAGCGCGCTTTTGAATCACTTTTCTAATGAATGTGAAAAATACTGAATAGTTGGGCTCGATCAAAAATGCACTGGGATATTTTTTTTTACTATAAGTTCATGTTGAACCTTGAAGTTAAAAAACTATTCTACACTTTTTATTTTCTATTTTCAAACTTCATACAATTTTATATTTAAACGGACTAAAAGTCCGTCTAATTAAGTAAAATAAAAATTAATTGTTACTTAATTGTTATTTTATTAAAAATCGAACGCGAAAGAATGTTCTCTGTAAAAAATTATAAATTCAGACTTATATTCTTAAACAAATTAGAGGAGCCCCTTGTAATGTTAAACAAATTTTTTTTTATCTTTTCGCTTGAAACTGCTTAGTAATTGTAATTCTTCCATTAAAACTATTAGTATAGTATTATATGTAGTTTTCAATACCTTCTTTAGAGAACAATAACATAAATAAAAAAGGCACTTCTTTCGATGCACGGTAAATCAAAATAACGACTATTCTCTAGCAGACGTATAGCTCTGTAAAACAATATATACTTGCAATACGTGATTTCTAAAAATTGCATGTGTCATAAAAATATTTGTAACATTTTGTAAGATTGACTGCTTTGTAATAAGAAAAAGTAATGCCCTGCTGTAAGAGGCTGTTTTAAAAGTGTAACAATAAAAATGTCAATATCTTATTTATTAAATACCCTGGACTGTTAAAAAATTTAACTGCGTCATTTCATAACTTCAAAAAGTCAATCAATTTTTAAAAAAATATATCAATATCTAGTAGCATCTACTTCAATAAACAATATCGCCACTTTAAAACAAAATAAATAAATTAAAAAAAAAAATAAATAAAAATCACTAATTTTAAATTGAAATTTGTATACGACCAATCGTACTTGATTTCTTGATAACCATTTACACGTCAATTCAACGAGATCCAAGAATACTCGTAGGCGCAGCCAACTTGTTAATTCCCATCGTTATCGAACGACTTCCTACCCCCTCGCTGCATTCGCAAACAATTTCAGCGTAAAAATGAAACGAGCGGAGTCCACTTAAACAGTGCCCCCTCGAAAGAAGAAGAAAGAAAAAAGGCCGCGCAGAAACAGTTCCCGATGACGAACAACGAGCGGCGGCGTGCATTACGCATAAGGAACAAAGCAACGTCAAACATTTAAGCATTCCAGTCAGCGCGTTTTTAATGTAAATCGCGCACTCGCGTTCCCCGCGATTCGAACGGCTTCCACATTCCGACGAATCGGCATGAGCCGGGATATATACATGCATATATATATACCCACACACGCGGAACTGCGTCCGCGCGCGAGCTGCATGTAGCCAAAGGGGCTTGGCGCGCATGCGCACACACGCCGTCCGAATACCATTCGCTCTCCTGAATATGCATCCCCGATGCGCGTTCGCCAGTCCCTACCCCAACTGCGTGCAACACGTGCCCTTATGCACCGATGCTCGTGGCTTAAAAGCCTTTCGCAGTTCGGCAGTGCCGTGTTTGTGCTAAGACCCACGAGGATCTAGCTTAGGGCCAATAATATTCTATCTGAATATCTGGTTTTGATTAATTTAAATAAAATAATTTAAATTGTCCAAAAAATATATATTTATATTAAGTTAGGAAATTTAAATAGACTCAAATAACCAAGTTGAATCAATAGTAAGTAGTAAGTAGTAACTTCGCTTTATTTGTTCACATTGATGTTTCGACCCTGTTTTTTAGTGTCATCATCAGGACTTTATTTTCGAAGTTAGGAGTATTTTAGGCTCGACGTTAGGAACTCTCTTAGGGATACTGACTGAGCCTTGTGCTCTCAGATTTGAACATGAAGCCCCGATGAAGATACTAAAAAATTGTCGAAACGTATATAAAATAAAACGAGGTTTATACTACTAGTTGGTGAAGTTTTTCTTTTTGTTTTTTGTATATCCACGCGATTGCCTCATCTCAACCATTAAAATAATTTATTCTTTAAAATCTAATTCTATTATAAAATACCTTAATTAATCTAATGAAGTCAAATAAATTTTTCATTTCCCAATCTCATTAAAATTAAAAATATTTATTCAAAATGAATAAATCCCTCAAGTGCGGGTGCCCCAAGCATTTCGGGTCTAAGATCCCCACCACACTGAAAAAAAGAATTTATAATTTCAACAAACTATTTCTTTAAGGAAATGGTTTTTCATTGAATCAACTAAATATATTTTACCGAAATTACTGATTAATGGGAAACTTTAATGAAATATTCAGTATTGGTTCAAGAAACTAAAATTTAGTTGATTCAACGAAACCATTTCCTTGGAACACCTTAAAGAAATATTTTGTTGAAATTACCAATCTTTTTTTTTTCAGTGTACACTCTTAAAGCCGGCACTGGTCGTTCGCGGCGTATACTTCGCCACTTCTCCCTATGTACGATCCCCGCGCAAGTGTGGAAGAGAAGACTCGCGCGTGTCCACGACACGCCTCCGGCATCCTCGCGCGAGCCCAGCTTTGGTATTACTGCCGGTGCGCGTAATATACCAAAGCTAAGTACGGAGGGTGGTATGCATCGCGCTTTATTATTCACGCGCTCTCCGAGGGCAGGTACAGCGAAAGCGCGTATACGTATAGGATATAGCAACGATAGCCTGGGGAATTTAGGCGCGCGGCGTTTATTTTGCTTATCGTGGCCAAATGCGCGACTGCGCGGCTTATGGCTTATTCATTTTGACCGACTAGGGGGGGGGGGGGGGGGGGCCAAAAA
>JAWWEN010036410.1:0-14082 GCA_035582955.1 Sycophila texana | reverse complement strand
AACATATTTACATTTCTGTAAGCATAAATTGTAAATTAGAGAATTTAAAAAATAGTAAAAAAAGTACATTTTTTGGCCATTTTTCATGGTACTCTACCCTTAACTGACTAAGTCAACAGTCCAGTCTCTCCGATTTCAGGTACAGACGGTACGGACTTCCTTAGATCCCCAACCCTACAAACGTAGGACAATCCCCGCGACATATTCTTAGCTTTCCAAGTAAGCCAAGAGAATTGTCCCTGCTCCCCGATATCCGGACACAGGTACATATCATCGGACACTTCTCGGACATGCACATTATTCAACCCCACGAAGGCAGTAGCCTTCCTACTGACCGGATCCTGCACAACCTTCCAGAAGAACTTCGGCACCGGAAAGACCTTCATCGTCTCGTTAGCGAAGAGGTAAACATCCTGCAGCTCGCCAGACTCGTCGGGTAAAGCGAGCACCCCGTGCCCACCAGTGTACACCACCAGATCCTTCTGTTGCCTGATCGCGAACGACCGGATGCTCTCCTCCAGGATCAGCCAGTTACCGCCGTTGAAGGAACTCCACTGCGGGAGGCTGTTCAGGTGCCACAGGCTGGTGGACTTCTGGGCGCCGTAAATGAAGTCGCCATGGGCCGCCAGGTGTCCCCTGTTCAAGAACTCCCTGGGAGTCACGTATCTGTCGGCCGACGACTTCCCCAGCAGTAGCTCGAAGGTCCTCTGCAGCTTCGTCCTCTTGTAGAGGCTGTTCATTGCGTAGCTGCCGAAGTAGCCCTTGTACTTCCACGTGCGCCGTGGAAAACCGATTTGATGATTGCCGATTTCCTTGGGGATCGTTTCTTTAGCGTAGAGAGTGCGGTAGCTTGCGTCGTCTCGGCAGATCTCGATCGTCGGAACGAAGGACTTCTTCACCAGGAAGCCGATTTCGTATGCCTGGTGTCCGTTCAGGCAGCTGGTGTTTAACTTCCGCACGGATTCGCTGGGAAGCCGCTGGCACGAGAACGAACTGAAGGGCATCGGCGTCCCGTCGATCATGCGGAAGTGCTTCTTACCGATGCATTGGATCTCCAGGGTTTGTTTGATTGTCAAATTCTTGAAAGAGTTCCCGCGGCCAGGACAAGCGAGGAGGAGTTTTGCGTCTGTGGAGATGGAGACGAGTTGGGGGGCGCTCGGTTTGAGGAAGTGAGGCTCGTCGTCATCGGTTAGAAGGAGCGGCTGCGGCTCCCTCAGGTCGCCTTTGCGATAGTAGATTGAAATTTCGCATCTTGGATCTTAAATATAAATGGTGATTTTTTATTTTTATTTTACGAGTTATTTATTTAGCTTTATTGCAAACTTATATTTGCCAAGGAATTGTTTATGTACACTGTAAAAAAAAAAGTACATTAAAATAATTGATGTGCAAAATGAGCAAATGCTGGAAGCAAAATTTCAAGAAGGTATATATTAAATAGTTGTATCTTAAATTTAACGTAAATGTGCATTAAAGTGCATTACTTACTATTACTGTAGAATTTTTGTGTGGAAAAATTCTACCTTACATTTTATGTATTTGTACATTAATTTCCTATTTTGTTACAAGTACATTAAATTTAATTTAGGTGTGTATATTAAAAGTGCATTAAGTTTAATTATGTTTTTAAAAGTGATACGATCAATTGAAGGGAGTGGTACAATTAAAAAGGACTTATCCATTTATACATGACGTCTTAATGATTAAAGATTATCAAATTAACAATGTAAGGGAAATGAGTTATTACGATAACAAAACTTTTTTGTATTCTCTGTTTCTTTATAAATATTTTATTTAGGAGATCAAAATTATAAGAACTCGACATTTTATTTGAGTGATTCCAAGCGCTAAGCCCCTTATTGTATTGAATCTTTTAATCTTTTAAATATCATAGATACAAACTAATTTAAATTCAATAAATCGCACGACTTGTATACTCGAACTTTCGTTGCATAAACCGACAATACTTTATTTCTTTTTAAGGAGTTTACAATTTTTTTATAAGCATCAAGATTAATTTTACTTCCCAGCATACGTTATCGCGGGATAAGTTTTTTTTAATATTATTACGTTAAGTAAAATGCAAATATCTCGATACAATGCGAAAAGAGGAAAAAAATTAAAATTAAAATAAAAAAAAAAAAAAAAAAAACTGATCTCAATGAAATTTAAAATCAATCCTGCTTTTTCTCACATCCATATATCAACAGCAAAAAGAAGATCCTCAATGTATCTCGCTTCTATCACCGATCAATTATCAATTAAGCAAATTTATTCACCTTTCACGGTCCCCATGCCGATCGCCGAACTCGCAATTAGCAGCAACAACAAGGATGAGGTGAGCTCCATTATCGCCGCGGACTGTTCGCGCTGCGCGTCCTCACCGGAATTATAAATTCTCTTCGCCTGGTGTAGAAACCGTGGCGGTTCTTATCGCCTCTCGTTGAAGCCACGTTTTCTATGTCAGGGACCCAGATCCGGCCGACGTCGGCGGAAGAAAGTGCGACCTCCCGAGCCTTGATTCCCGACGGAGTAGCATCTTTTCCTTTCCTACGCTCGACTTAGACTGCTTCTTGCTTATCGCTGGAAGCTCCGCGGATCCCCGAGATGCATCGCGAGAAACAGGCGTATCATAAGGAGTATTTCGCTGATTGAGCTGATTCGAGAGATAAGTACGTCGTCGGGCGAGAGTAATTCGCGGCAGACTCGCCGGCGACTTATTTGTCGAGATTTTCTTTATCGAATTGTGGTTTATTGGATAAGATTGATCAGTCAACTGGGAGTGCGTGCGGCATTATCAATTGAATAGCATATATCGATGTGTTGTCGTTAACTGCAGCGATGTGAATTGAGATGGATAAATGAATGAGAAATTTCAATGTCGCTTATTAGTTTCTTGCCAGTGTAAATTTAAACGTTGATTAGATACTTTTCAGCCGATTGAATTCGTTAAAATTATATTGCGTCAGAATTGCGCAGGTATATTAAATTTAGCACAAAGTGTTTGTAGTTTGTAAGTCGATTTTTTTCTTCCAATTTGATTATTTGTTCAAATCTTGATGATGTTATAAGTATGATGTTTATAAATACAGTAAATATTTATAAATAATTGATGGATTGAAATATTGATCCCACCTGAACGTGCGATTCTACCTTCATTCTCGTAAATTTTAATCGTTACAAAATATTGAACTCTACATTTTTACAATTATTTCGTAAATCAGCTGCGACGATAAGTTGAGATTTCTCTATAATAGAATTAAGATACATCGATTTCTCAATTTACTATACCAGAAATATACAATAATATTTATACAAAAATTTAAAAAATCAGATATAAATTATTATTATTAAGACAGTTTTTATAAATATAAAGTGGAAAATAAGCAGAAGAAATATTGAATTTTTTTTTAAGATAAAAGGCGTTAAATTGAATGTCAGTGACCCGAAGAAGATACAACCTGCGGGTGGTGGATGACTCCAGCGGCTTATACATTGGATAGTGTTTTTTTTTTTATTGAAAAATATATGAACAGGGGTCTCGGAACGTTGACCTACGAAATCTTATAACAAAAAAAGATTTAAAAAAAAATCTAAAAGACACATGCTAAAAGTTGCACCTTGAAAATAATTTTATACAAAATAATTTGTATCAAATTTAATTTGTAGTTATCAATAAATGTTCAGTTAGAAGGAAACTTATGTCTAATGAAGTCATATCATTATTAATTTCATAAATCTCAAATTCTACTTTATTTCATGTTGTTCTTTATTTTCTTTTTTTATGCAACTTTTCATGATTTTCAAGTAACTTACATAAGTTTTTGAAAATGCACAAATTCTTTTTCTGAATTGACAAGCCTCGTTTAAACAAACCAGCAAAATCCAACGAGCTTCGCGCGTCCTCTTTTTTTTTTTTATCCGTATTTTACGATTCTGAGATCGACCAAATCGCCAATCAAATCACGTTTTAAAATGCTTCACAGCATCCTGCCATCTTTTTTCTAAGAGAGCTGGATTCCCAAATATCTAATCGTTATTTACTTCACACCATGTGATTTATTCATGCACATTTATCATTTCTCCTACAATACACAGAAAAAATTACGTATCTCATCTTCCCTAAGAAATATAAACTGCGCTCAAATGCGCTGCAGCATATCCACAATGTTCGTTTCTTTTTTGGGTGGTTTATAGTCATACATTTTTTGCCAAGCACATATTCTCATCAAAATGTCCGTCAAAGCATCGTAAGCTCAATATTCGAAAAAACTCATTACCATGAACACTTTCAATGTCAATCCGCGTATACAGCAGTCGTAAGCCACCCGAAGTATCCACATCACGCCATTCCCCCTCTTCCCATTTTTCGTCAACCTACACACACACACACATACACACACACACTCCTTACAATCCATTAAACATCCCGTTGAATGGGTCATCCCGCGAAGTCCTCGCCTCTTCCCCGAATCCGCCGTTGCTGGGCATAAGTATCACGGCCACTCGAGCTGCCCAAAAGTCCACACGCCGTTCCCCGCTGGGAAAAAGCGCCGAGCTGACCGTCAAACCCAGGGTGGGGGTCCCCGATTTACGCGCGTGGAAAAAGGAGCCGGCGGGGGAGGCGCTGGCGCGAGGCTGCGACCGGCCGACGAGAGGAAAGGGTCGCACTCGCGAGAAGCGCCGATAAGTATAAAGAGAACGTACGGCTCGCGGACGGGACTACTCTCGGACTCGCGATCGGCCGCTCGGCTGTCACTGGTGCGCTTTTGTTCGTTTCGGCCGTTTCGCCGATTTCTTTCTTTTTCTTTTCTTTTTTTTTTTTTTTTTTTCCTTTAACGCGCGCGAGCGTCGCCAAGTAAGTAACTACCGATCGACCGGTTGCACGGAAGGCTCGATGTGCTGCTTGTGCTGCGGCCGAGCGTAACGCGGGTGCAGTGCACGAGGCCCGACGATCGGCGTAGCGATCGATTTTTCGAGGCACCAGGAGAGAAGCTTTAGGGGAGCCGAGAGCAGAGGTGTCGAGGGTGTAGCAGAGAAGAGGTATGTTTTTTTTTTGTTCTGTTGGGGACGCAATTTAATAATTAAGTTTTGACGAGAAAAATATCATTATGTTATTTATCATCGTGTTAAAATACATGGAGAAAAATGTTCTGGTGCATGGAGAAAACTTTCTTTACTAAAAATTGTTATAGTCAATTTTAACGGTGGTTAATTGTCCGAATGTTTCGTTCGTTCGTTTCCTTTTTTATTTTAGATTAGTGGGTCGATCAGTCTTTTCTCGCACATTCGTATAAATGTATAATTCCTTCCACATTCGTATGGTAAATCTGCTGCCAGCACTGATTGCTTCGTGTTAGCGATGGATTTGTGACTAATGGACGATAATTTTCATAAAGTGAGAATCTTCAAATTAAAGGAAAGTTTTAAATTAATTTTTTAAACAATTTTATTTCAATTAATTATTAAAATTGAATGTCATAGAGATAAAATGAATATCAGAATTAATTTAATTACGATAAAAAGTGACAAACTCTTAATAGAGTTATCTTAATTGTCTCGATGCTATTATACCGAAGGGTGTGTAATCCACCCAAATGCGTATCACTTTTCTGTCGTAATCGTGTCTGTAGTAATTAATACATCATTTAGCAATCGTGCGTGATTATTTCTGAGGAATAAAATATTGTGAAGTTTTGCATTTCTTGTCAATCAATAGTGTCGTCAACTGTGCGATATTTTTATGCAGGCATTAAGTGCTTCTTTGAGCTATAAAACAAGTAACCGCTTAATTTTTACTTTTTTTAATTTTGCATATTTTTTATGTAATTTCGGACACTTTTAAATTTAAATTGATCGATTAGTGTATAAATACGCTAATTTTAACAATTATTTTTAAAACTAAATTTATTTGTGCACAAGTTAAATCTTTTTTAAATTTTTAAATTTGAATAATAAACGAATATTTTCCTAAAATATTTATTTTATCATAACGAGTTTAATAACCCACGTTTTTAATGCTACTATATGCTCATTTTTTAAAATAAACTTAACACACTTATTTAAAATAAAATTTTAGCATAATTAGACAATTTTAAAACTGTACCTTTTTTGTCAAGTTTCTTATTTAATTTATTTGTTATTTTGTTGAAATAAACATAAACTTCTAAATATTATAAAAAATCACGCATCAATAAGCGTTTTGAATTTGGGCGCTAAATTCCTTATTTTTAAATGCTCCACAACATCATACCATTTCTTTTTAAGATAGGAAAATAAATAAATATTTACGACAGTAATGTCTAATTACATTTTCAAATTATTTCGTAAAATTCATGAAAACAATGAATCTTATTAAAACAATTCAAAATCGGCATTGCACTGTCATTTAATTTCAAAGCCACTTTATATGCATGTTAATATTACTATATGAAATCAGTCAAAATCGACTCATAAAATTGAATCACAACTTTTTTTTATTACATGAATACAAAATTCGACTATAAAGCATGTCTCACGTCGACTGTCATTTCCTCGCTTCACTTTTTTTACTTTAATAAAAGTTTTTATTACCTACCCACTAATTATGCAGGTTATAAAATCGCTATAATACTTTAGAATCTTTAAATTTGCAAATGACCTATCGAATTGAATTTTAAAGTCGTTAAATTTGCAAATCGCTTATCATTTTGAATTTTAAAGTCTCTAATTTTGCAAATTGCTTTTCCTTTTAAATTTCTCCACCATTCAACCGGAAAATGGTTCATCAACCGATCGAACCGCTTCTTCAAATGCAATTTTCACAAGGTACCGCCATGGGTTTTTTTCTCTTTTTTTTTTTTAATGAGATAAACGTCATTAAAAAGTAAACACAGCGGAATATTTTGCAAAATCGTCAACCGCGATTTCAATTCCCTCGCGGATCGCTGCCCCGTCGCTTCGTGGATGTTCGCGAGCGAAGGTGAGTTTCGGCGTCAGATTGCGCTTGATGATGAGGTCGCGGCGGGAATACCGAAACGAGTGCCGGTGTCATTGCCGCTGCGAGTGAGTACTTATATACAGTCGAGGTCTCGCGCGCGAAAAATCCGCCTTTCTTTTTCATCCTCGCGCCGTCCAATGGAAATTTCACCGCCTCCTCATAACACTGCACCGAGACATTCAATGTGTGCATATAAATATATACGCGCGAAAGACTGCAAAAGGAAAAGCTCGACGAATCGATCAATGACTTGGGTCGGCGCTGCTTTACATCACTTTTCTTTTACCTTACTATGCTAATTGGCTGCTTAAAGAATTTTTACGATTCTCCGGTATTTCTGCGCGAGGAATTTGGGTTGACCGACTGTTTCATCGAGCTTCCTCGTTCATTAATTATAATGCACCATTCGCATAGTGACAGCATTTATTACGGCATTTCAATCTTTGGCGTTTAATTTATCACTCTTTTAGAGCCTTTTTTGCTCCCCTCATCTACCGTATAATGCGGCAGTAAAATAATAGATTGAGCGGCGCAGTTCTGGACAAGGTATTTTTTTTTTTTTTTTTTTTTGTATCTGAAATTGTTTTTTTTTTGTAATTTTAATGTTTAGCAATATTTTACGATTACGAAGTGTTACTTGTAATTAATAACTGTTGTAAAATTTCCAACGATCTAGATTATGTAAGCGAGAATTACATATTAGATAAGTTTTTGACAATATTTTTATTTAATACGCAGCCAATTGGAATTTGCGTCGATTGATTGCGCGTATCGATTGCCTCGTAGAAAAGTGGTAATGAAGTGTTTTTATTAAGTGTGAGATTATTTTATAAGCAGAAAATAAAAAGAAATGTCACAGAGATTGAGGGTTTCAGCGCGTACGTAGTATACGTACACTTTGCCGCGGCTGTGTCATTAATGGTATTAATAAACAATCATGCATCTGATACGTAAATAAAACGTTTTTGCGTCCCGATCACGCAACGCCTCATTTGCATCAAGCATTTTTTCACTCTTGGGTTTATACCGAAAAACAATATAAAAAATAAAAAATAAAAAAATTGAAATTAAAAAAAAAAAAAAAGAATTATGTAATTTCGTTGTATGCAGAAGATCTTCACATAAGGGCAAGAACTGTTTGTGTATTCTTATATGTTTTAGGAGTATTTTTTAAAACGTGTTTAATGAAATAAATAAAAAATTTACAAGAGAATTTTAGAATATTTTGCAAAAGAAGGGCATGAGGCGACGAATTCATTAAATTTTTTGTAGACACGCTCTTTATGCAGAGTGCGAAAATATCGTCACTTAAGCACTGATAGTATAGGTACAAACAATAATATTTTTCATAAGGCGCTATAAAAAAATTTACAACAGTTTCTGACTGACATTTATGTAATGTATACTCAGTCAGAATTTATATTCTTGTCGGACACTTTTAAAATTTTCAAAAAAACTTATCGAGTTTAGATAAAAACAACACTTGTATCGAAAATTATTTGACGTTAAAAAACAGATAAAGTAAAAATTAATATGAATCGCGAAACATTTTTCAAATATTTTGTAAATTTTTCGCACAAACATCCCCGGAGATTATTTTCAAAACAACAACAAAATTTTCATAAAAAATGGCTACGTAGTGCCTATAAACAACGCGGAAAATGTTTCCACAATATTCGACAACATTCGAGTACCAAAAGAAGATAAAGCAAAGACAAAACAAGATAAAAGCAAAATGTAGCGTTGAAAATATTGAATATTTTAAGAGACTGAAGTGCATAAGTAAATAAAGTGAAAAATTCCACTTTAAGTACATCTTACGAGATAACACTGTAATTTCGTCACAAGCTACAATCATACAAATTTTATTTCGTATTATTCTATTCTACGATTTTTTCCAAGTTCCAAAGGACCTGTAAACTTGTCAAGGAACCTACAAACTTTTTCAAAAAAGCCTTACTTTTTTTTCTAAATGTTTTAATTTTTAATCTAATTGTTTTAATCTAATTAGTATTTTTTTATAAGAATTTTTCTAAAATAAAAATATGCCAGTTGATATAAGCAGTCTTTGATAAAATTACACTGTCACCTTACAAAATTTACTAGTAGATTTCATTTCTAGTACATTATTCGGATGGCCTAATCCACCGTTAAAAATCCGTTCCAAACATTATTTTAATTATTTTAATGTTTAGATTTGAACGGATATAACATTATTTTTGTGTTTTCAAGGGAATGGTCCCAAACTGAACATAATTATCTAATTATTATTCTGCATGAAATTAACAGATCACAAAAAAAAAAAAAAAAATAAACAAATTCATTGAGTACCATCGTAGAATTACTTTTTTTGCATAAATGTTCAAAAACGTTTTAAAAAGATGTAAATCTGTAAAATTTTGTTTATATCGGTTCTATTTCGGATCACATGTTCACAGGTTTTACAGTAAAACAGGAAATACAATTTTACACAAAAATATGTTTTCCCATATAAGAACAGAAATAAACAATTTTACATTTTTACACTCTTGTTAACATTTATGAACATCGTTACACAAAAATTACTGCCACCAGTATAGATAATAACCTCCTATCGAAAAACGCAAATCAAAGAATTGTTTACTGCATGTATACCCCGCAGGTTCCGATTCCTCCTGAACATTGTCAATACGCGCGTATACATCGGCCGGCTGTTGAAATCGCGGGAGCGCATAATCCCTGGTCGCGGGCGCCGCTAAATGCATCTCTCGCGGCGCGCACACTATTTATTCCGCTTTTCCCGGCGCGCACGCCCGCCAGGAGAAAGAGAAATGGGGGACCGGTTTTCTCAAGTGTATCGCCGCGGCGATGGTACCTTGCGCTCCGGCCGCTCGCATAACAGCCCCCCGAGCTTTGGCAATACTTGCATAACGGCGCAGGCCGTGTAATTACTTATGTAATTTTTTTCAAGAAGCCGCATCTCGCCGGAGCTCATTGGCCCCGCCGACGCCTTTTTTTGTTGTTTTTATTTTCCTTTTTTTTTTTTTTTGAGACTCGACTCGTTTTTTCTCGAGGACGCGCCTGATCTGGATTATACCCGGACGATGGTGCAATGAACGGCGCGAGGACCTGTTATTTTATTCCTTGCGGACTTATTTTGGCGAATTTACGATATACAGTTATAACGAACCTTCATACAACGAATTCTTTTACAAGACGATATTTTTTCTTTCCCTTTGAGAAAACAGTTACATTGCGAATTTTTTACGGTAAAACGACCTCTATATATATATAACGAATTCGAATTGGTCCCCGAAACGTGCCTCTTACCTCTGAATATAACGAAAAAAGAAATTGTTGAAGCAGTGGAGAAAGGTGACAAATAGAAAAAAAATTTTCAATTTTGCGAATACACGTAGAAAAATGTGTTAATGTATTTTTTTTTGTTATTGTAAAATTAGGAAACTTTATATTGATGTTCAACGTAAAGTAACTGATTATTCCGTTAAAATGTAAATTACCGTATCTGCGAAAATAAAACAACCAGTTTGTAACGAAAAACTCTATATAAAGAATTTTTCAGCATTCCCCTTCAATTTCATTATAACGATGTTCGACTGTATCACGTTTGTTTCTAGAGTTTAATTTCGGTCGTTATTCGTTGGTTTTATTACGTGCGGCTTGTTTCTTGTTGAAGCCCATTGAAAACTTTTACGTTGACGAATTGAATGAATGCAATTATTACCATCGTTTATTAAGTGCCTTTACTTCTTTTTCTTGAGGTGCGTCAGAAACTTTTATCTTGACAATTTGAATTAATGTATAATTTTCATCGTTCGATTGACTACTGCACGGCCAATAAAAACACCGATCTATCGTCGTAAAGAACTGTAAAAAAAAGGAGGAGGATGTTATTTGAATTTTCAGAAAGACTGCTGAGTAATATGAATACGCGTCTTTCACGCGGAACGATATTGCAATAATATCGCGATAAGAGCTCTAAAATCAGAAAAAAATCAATGAAAGATTCGCCGCGTGCGTGACTGTCAAGTATTTACATCTCACTTCAGATTTTTTTTCAATCACCTCCGCTTTATCGTCCGGTAAATATGTAAAATTATTATTTTTCACACTTTGATCTTTAATTATTACCTATAAGCTCGATCAGGCGCACGATGAGATTTTTACAGTAATCCAATTGTAAAAAAATGCTTACACTCTACTGGCATAATGCTTTAGCATGCAGATTACTTATAAATATTATTAAAATAAAGGCAGGTGTAATAAAAAATATTAACCTTTTTAAGAAAAGTGCAAATATTTCTTTTATAAAGATCGTTTAAATTACTGCCTAGAAAGTTCAAGTCAATCCTTAAAAAGCAATAGAAATTTTTAATTTGGCATTTTTACAAAATTTTTGAACAGATCCACGCTGTCCCTTCGAAAAATTAAAAGATAAACCTGAATATCCTACATTCGTACCTAAAATAAATTTCAGAAATTGAACATCTCGCAAAATAATTTTATTTTGAAGATAACAGCAAAACGGATTGCAAAAGTGTATCTATAAAATTCTGAACCAATCGACAAAAATTCTTCAATTTTTCATGTAGGCTACTTATAACGTGTGTAAAATTTCGAATGAATCCACCCCGCCACCTAAGTAGTACGTACATGCAACCAAACATTTTTCAATAATTTGTTCTTCCTTACTTTCTCAAATATATGTTTTTATGTGTATAAAAATTTGAGAAATAAAAAACATCGTTTATCAGAAACCAAATGTCATGGCCAAGTAAAGCGGAGTTTCGTTATCGCCCCACAAGCGATGTGGGTAGACGACAATAGTGACCTTAGCGCCGAAGCGTATGTCCCCCGGACTTTGATTTGCATCGGATTTTTTCAGAGCGCCGGAAATAATTTATATATTTTTCGAGGCGACAAATTGTTTTTGAACAAGTGGCAAGTGCATTGGACGAGGCTGATAACTGAAGATCAATAAATTTTTCCTTTATCATGTGATATTTCCGGGGGACCTTTGTTTTTAATTCGTAGTTCAAGCAAAAAAGAATTCCGGCATATGATTTATATTTGGACAAACAGTGAATGCATTTATGCAACGACATGAATGCATTTTTAGCTATTAATTTTTTACTTAAGTTTAGTACTGTCATAATGAAGGTATTAAAGAGGCATGATAAAAAACACTCTTCAGTTCAGTGGCAGAATAAAAAATTAATGTACTAACATTATTAACAGCTTTTTTTTTGTCAAAAGTCTGAACTAACATTTTTCAATTTTTCTGAATAATTTTCATATTTAAACTTGCGATTCTTTCGTATCGATCATGTTGATAAAATGAATGATATAAGTCCATAGAAACGATAATTATTACTTAACATCACAATAATATAATATTTCATTCATGAATATTTCTCAAACTGGCTATAATAAAAAGCTGAAAATGTCCAAAAAAAAGGCTTTATTGATGGGAGATAATTTGACATTATTTAGCTGCATATTGATGTAAACTTTGTATATCAAGACAATCAGAGATCGGCGATTTTTCCATGAACTACTCTACAAAAAGAGTGAAATTTCACTCTAGCCGATTTAGCATGTTCACTTCAGGTAAAGAACACCCTTTAAAGCAAAGCGCGATTCTCTGTCCACTATAATCGCCGAAATTTCTCCAGTGCGTTTAAAAAGTCACGCCGCGTGGAGGAGGCCGACCACGTGAACCCATCATCAATGTCCCATTCGGTTGACTGCGGGAGATGCATTCGAGCGATTAAATCGGGAATGCATAATATATGCTATTATTGTCCGCGTGGCGCGTGCGTCTCATGCAATTCGCTAAGTGTCCGCGGGACGTTTTTCTGTCATCAGGCGATTTGCGCTGTCGACGCTCTCCCTCTCCTTTCACTTGATTCTTCGATGACGCTGACAAATCATTCACCACCTTTCTTTTTCTTTTTTTTTTTACAGAGTTACATTCAGAAGCGCAGTTCCCGGCAGGGCAGTGCGAGTCGGTAGCCATGAAGCCCTTCATTGAATTTCAGCAGTACAGAAGTGAGTATTGACTCGTAATTGACAATATATAAATATGTATATATGCACTGAGAGAAGTGTCTAAAAATTTAAATAGAAGTTCAATAAAATTTGCCATAAATACAGTAAAATTTACAATACTGTATGGCTAAAATTTACTGTCTTTTTGGCATACTTTATTATAAAGTATGGTAATTTTTTTCATAATGTCAGTCTGTGACCACTTTCCCACAGTGTAATATGTACATGTAGAAAAAGAAGTGAGTATTGACTCGTGAATGACAATATATAAAAAGAAACGAGCTATATATACTTAAATTTTCCGGTCCATTTTTTTATTCCGCGGGACTTTAATTATTTTACTGGTCGTGGCTAATCGAATTTAAATGCGTAATCCACTCGTTTTTTCGGACGGGACAAAAAGTACAAGTGAGATATTACGGCGCTTAAGAAGAAACGCGACGAGATGGTAATTATTGAGTGCTTCACAATTTTGTTTTAATTAGCTATTTTTGCTCCAAGTGCAGCTTAAGCAGCATTGATTTTTTTATTATGTTAAGTGGATTATGCTCACATATTTATACTTTAGGCTATTTTAAGACGGAGCATAGTAATAAGCATAAAACGTGTTAATTATCGATTTATTTTTAAAAAACTTACAGTTTATTTCACGATCAGAATTAATTTATCGATATGACTGTACTATCGATATAACTATATACTATTTGCGTACTTGTCAAAAAGAAAAACGCTGCTTTACATTATTATAACACGATGTCGCGAAGGTGGAGTTCGTCATCAATTGAATTTTCTTTGAAAAAAGAAAAATTAGGGTCATTCCTAGTTTATCGGCTTTATAGTTAATGAGCTTTTTGTCTCATACTTTTCCGTCACCGAAATATGGGAAAAAGCGCTATTTACGTGAGCTTGACGTTAACGCACGGCGTTTTTACTCCGAAATCCCGGGAAAAATGCTTATTTGGTGCGTGTATAGATATATGTACACTCGCCTCGAATTGAAACTCGGAGAACAATTCAAATATTTGCAACGTCGCATGAAAATTTCTAAGCGC
>JAWWEN010036399.1:0-14083 GCA_035582955.1 Sycophila texana | reverse complement strand
TACCGTGTTAGATGTAATGTCCCCTGCCCTTTGTAGCTGTAATTCCCCTGTCCACGTTCCTTCTTATTTTTTTTTTTAAAGAAATGAAAATTATTTTTTAAAACGTCGCTAAAGTTGATGCACCCTGTTTTTTTGCAACAAACAGTTTTATGTTACTGTATGCTTATTTAATAAAAAAGCACATTCTATCAACGTAACTTCCCTTGGCTTATGTAACGTCCCTTGTCTTGAAATTACCACTTATGTATAGAATCACCCATATACAACAGTCGTAATAAAAACAAGGATTGCATGTACATTTGTAACTTCACTGTGACGTGCATAGAGACAAAAACAATATCCAAACTCGCTCCGAATTTTGGGAATATTCAAAATATAGAGTTTGCAAAAAAAAGCGATAAAAGAGAAAAAGTAAAAGAAGCGTAAAATACAACATTGTACTGTGTAATATTTTTTCTAACAATATATTTGATACAGATATCGATGTGTAGCAAATCAAATATTCTTTTTTCAAATTTTCAAAGCAAATGCAATATTTCGCTTCTTGTTTAAATATAAATTATGTATGATGTTTTCAGTCTCAAACATAATTTTCTTTTATCGGATAAATCGAGTTATAAATTATCGAACCATAATACTGGTCGTAATCTGAAAACGTATACAGTCTATCATTATAAACGATCGTTACAATCAAATCTACATAAATTACTGCACTAAAATTATCGCGCACGAAGTAGGAGCAATTAATATACTATTTATTATCAATTTTTCATAAAATTTGCACGTGTAATGGAATAAATATTAAAGTGAAATAACAATGATTTAATGTATTAAATTACAATAAGCGCATACAAATTTCAAATAAAATGATCTACTAACTTGATTTAGATAGTCATCTGTATAATAATTGAATAAAAGGTATGTCCTTAAGGCAACTTGTCTAAATCTAATGTCATTGCACTTTTTTTATTTGTATTAGAATAGACTGAAGAAAAAAGAATTTTTTTATTCTCATTAAAAATCTGTTTTTTTTGCAGAATTCTTTTGTAATATTGATTTATTTGATGGAAAACAAATTCAAACGTTATTTTTCATTTACAAATCATTATTTCAATGTTATACATTTTTATCTGCATAAATAAAGGAGGATGCTCAAACATAATTCCACGAATATAGTGAAAAATCGAAAAACTTCTGAAGGCAATATTATTATATTTAGAGCTTAATAACGTACGAAATTAAAAAAAAATAATCCAATGTTCTGGGAGGAAGATTGAGAAACATAAAAAATTAACTTTTGAATTATTTCTTTTTTGAAAAAAGAGAAACATACAAATAATAATTGCATAGTAAATTAAAAAAAAAAGAAAGTAGGGTGGAAGAGCTAAAATTAATAAAAAATTCCTATATTAGATTAAAAATTAAGTCTTCAGTTAAAAGTATAAGAGAAGAAATTCAGTATATAGAACGACGTGTACGATAATATTTGAATTTTAGCTCTTATATTAGACTTTATTTTTATTTTTTTTAAGTTACTGTAAAATCTTTATTTATTTAAGATTAAATAAGGTAGAAAATATTGCCTTAAACTCATATTTATTCCAGATTTTTTAATGATGTTTCTTGTTTTTAATTCTGCATGAGACAACATTCAAAAATACTCATTCTTTATGTTTGTTCAGTTTAATTGTGTTTGAGACAAAATTCCAAAATATTCATTCATTATTATTTATTAAAGAATTACTCTGCAAAATTTCAAGGAAATCCTAGACCCTGATGGGGTTGATACACCCCTACAGATACCATCATCAGATTACCTACGCAAAATTGAACCGCGCTAAAAAGTCTATAATACACGCGCATTGGCAACCCATAAAAAGCCTCTAAATATCTACAAATAATAAAAACATTAAAAATTCAGGTCTAAAAAAGCATACATAACTCGAGTAGAGCACAATCGACTAAAGCGAAAATCAGAGAAGATCAGAAGGTATCAAAATTGTACTTCCGCAAATGTAACGAGACACAGGACGGGGGAGAGCCCGGGGGTTGCTGTTTTTCCGCGAATCCTGTAATTGGGTAAGGCAATCAAGGAAACAAGACGAGCGTCGCCGCAGATTACGGTCGCGATTTAGCCGAGGCGCAACCCACTGAAAAAGCATCCGTATGCAGTCGTGCGCGCGCGCGCGCAGAGTCGCACACGAGGCACACGGGGGCCCGGAGGCCGGTCGCCGCCTGCCAGTTTGCTCGGAACTCTCGCGAGAGTTGCCTCGGCGTACTTGCCCTAAGAGCAGTAAACCAACGTCTGCGACAGGAGCTTGCGCTCAGACTCTTGCCTTTTGTTAGGAAAGATAATATAGAAAATATCAAAGTAAGGGAAATAATGTTTAATCTCGTTTTTTTTTCATGTTTCAAGTGAATTGTGTTTTTATTTTTTATAATTTTTTTTTGCTTGAAACTTTCGAGTCGACGAGACGAGCATTTTGTAAATTTTATTAATCGGTGTAAGGGATATACAACGTTTAATCTTGTGAAATTAATTTTTTTATGTATACCAAGTGAATTGTGTTTTTACTTTTCATTAGTTTTTTATAAATAACTTTTGAATAGATGAAACTACGAGTATCTTGTATAAATATTGTTAAAAAGAATGAACTGCATAATATGAGTAATAGCGATGTTTCAGGTAATTGATGGAAATTTTAGTAGCCGAAACTTAAAAAAATAAAAGAATTTCATTTGATTAAACGTTGTTTTTGGAAGCGTCACTTTTTAATTATGTACACCGTGTATATGTACATGCGTACTGTACTCGTAGTACAGGATATTCAATTTTAGTTCTGTTTCGTTTTCGACACGTTTAATTAAAATTAAGAAAATAATACTTACTCTATTTATTGAAATTAAAATTTAAAAAAAAATCCGCCTTGATATTTAATATTTTTGATCACAGTAAATAACATTCCTACTATTAATATTATACAATTAATATAATATAAAGAGGATTTTTCTTAAAAATATCAGAAATTATTGGCTTCATACCGAATCTGACTTATTCTATTTTTCAAAATCTTATTGAAATACTTTTAATGTTATTTAATTATTTATAACTGTATATAAGTACATAATTAAAGTGTTTGAATCTCTATTAAAAAATAATGTCCCTGGTTAAGTTAATGAATAAGAGATAGAAGTTTGAATATTTAATTTACTTAAGAAAGTTAAGAAGAGCCAGCTGTTCTGGTCGATTAAACTTTTAGTTGGCAAAAATGTTGAGTGCATGCGCGGGGCAGTCGAGTTTGCGACACATCGTTCAGGACATTAACCGAAACCAGATGCACAGATTCGATAGGGAAGTTCGGGAAATTGCTGCGGCATATACCTCCTGACCAACTAGTATAAATATAGGTGCTTGTGATTGGAAAACAACAGTATTGCACTTACTCAAAAATCGACAATCATCCGTTTGAATTTGAAACTTCGATTGTTATCATATTTATCGTAAAATTGATATTTTAAATAAAAGATAGTACACAAAATTTATTCTGCACAGTTAATTTAATAGAATGCAATTGATCTGTACTGTGAGCGCAAAGGAACATTTAAGAAAAATGTATAGGTTTATCATTGAAAGGTAAAAATTTGAAACATTATATTATATAGGTTATCAAAATATTTTTTGCACTTGCAATTTTGACATGATCATTAAAAATTCACGAGACTATTCCCATATAAGCAATAACTTTTAAATCATAAAATATTTCATGAAAATATTTCTTATAATACGCTTTAATTCTATAATCGTACTAATATTCGGAATTAATATTGAAATACACACTTGTTGCGCTGTATAAATACTATAGTATTTAAGTCTAGTATGACTATAAGTTAGATTGAGCCTCGTAGGAGTTTTTTAAACTACGATGACAATCTTTCTCTCTCAAAAATCAATTTTTTTTCGAAAATCAAAATCGAGTTCAAAATTCAAGATCGAGATTCGAGATAGCAAATCCGATATCTCATCTATTTATTTATTTATTTATTTAATAAATTCAACGGACTATAAAGTCCTTAAGTACAAAAATAGAAATTAAACTATAGTAAAAAACTATAAAACTAAAATAAACTTAAAATTAACTTAAAATCTACAATCTATCTATTATTTTTACAGTATATAAATAATAATAAATATATGGATATGGATATGGATGGATATGGAAGGATGGATGGATCTTTCATATAAATTAAGCGTTCGAGATTTCGATTGTTTGTTCTAAAATCTCCAAGTGATTTTGATTTTCGAGAAAAAGAACAACAAAATTTCAATTGATTTTCTTTCAAAGGTTAAATAGAGGCGAATCTTTTAGGCGCGCATAGCGCGCCGAATTCTCTAGTACTATCGTATTTAAACATAATAAGTGTCCTTTAAAAACAGTGTCCTTACATTGTCTTTTTACATAAAAAGGTTTAAAAGGGAAAGTTTGTAGGAGGTAATATGCCCAGCAAAATAAAGCAGGGATTTAATTAGTAACATTAATGTTGCATGCATCGTAGAACGCGATAGTCGAAAAATTAAAATATTCTTATAAAAGCATTTTGAAAATAAATCGATTTATGCTTGAAAGATAGGTAAGACGTTGACACTTAAAATCTAATTAAGTTGTAACTTTGATGAAATATCATTGAGATCGCAAGTAAATTCAATTTAAGCGTGAAAGCAGATAATTAAATTCGTTCGAAATTTTCTTGATGAAAAATACACTTTTCCCGTTATTTTTAAGAAAAACGATTAGGAATAGTAACATTATCGATAATCTTAATAATTTTAGTAATATGTGAAATGCCGGCTAAGTCAAATTACCACCAACAACTACCATAAACCTAAAAGTTAATTTACGTTCTACAATGACTTTGGTACTTCCGGAAGACGGAAACAATGTGACCCGACTAAAGGCTCATTCACATCCTGTAAGTAATTTAACAAAGTTGCAACTGAAATATACAATCCGAGATATACCAAAAAATACAAATAAATGTTTACGACTCAATAAATTGCTACCTTATATTACTTATAGTGTGCTTCAACTTGAGAATTTTCATGCAAAATAAATATAAACATTTATAAGGAAAAGGAATAAGTAATTCTTTGATGTCTAATATTAATTTGCAGAAATAGCAGAACAATTCATTTTTCGTAAAAAATATATAGATTAAAAAAATTTCAAAATAATGTTCAAATACAAGTAAAATTCATAATAATTTATTTAAATGAGATTTCTGAAGATTCCACGCAATAAAAAAAAAATGTTGAATATCATTACAAATTATTATATAGATGCTTTGTTTCATCATTAAAGGATAAATTGAGAAAGATTTTAAAGAATTTGTTTGATTTTCATTATAGCTATACCTTAGAGAATACTAAAAAATAATCGACATTCATTCAAATTGCACGCGTCGTAAATTAAAATTATTCGCTATACACTTATGCTATTTCTGTACAGTTATATTTTACAGTATTAATACATTTTAACTTAACAAATTCCGCTTGTTAAACCTAACATATATAATCAGTTTCCTTCAAATATTGATAAATAAACAAAATAGCAAAAAAGAAGCACAAACAAACTTTATTTTCTAAAGTTAAAGGCGCGCGGTAAAAAGTAGTGACAAAGTGATGCTTAGTTCTAATCACAAAATCGGCGAAAAGTCATATAAAAAATGGTTACTTTTTACTGCCGGGTAACTGAAGTTTTTAATTTTTTACTCGCTAAAGAATTTTTTATTTAAAAAATTACAATATTTATTTGTGCATTGATAAAAAAAAATCTAGGAGAGCTTCCTTAAAATTAAAGGAAATTCTCCTTTTTCGTATATATCAGGTGTTTCTCCTAAAAAGATAGGAAAACCTTCTAAACGCAAAAGGATAAACTCCTAAATGAAAAAGGAGCAACTCCGAAACGAAAAAGGAAATCCCCTACTTTTAGGCATTTTAAGATCCTTTTTCGTTTAGGAGTCTCTCCTTTTGCATTTAGGAGGTTTTCTTATTTTTTTTTAGGAGAAACACCTGATATACGTAAAAGGAGAATTCCCTTTAATTTTTAGGAGATTTTCGTGAATTTTAAGGAAGCTCTCCTATACATTTTTCTGTCATTGTGGAATTCAATTTAAACTAAAAATGTTATTACTAGCGAGTAAAAATTAAACTTGTACTTAAAATGACTATATACATCTATTATTATTTATTATTACAAGATATTGTAATTTTAAGTTCAACTTTAGTAATTTTTGCTCGCAAGTATAGCAATTTGTTCAAAAGTCTCGTAACCTTTTTCATTTGGTTAGTTTGTTACACACTTACTACAATTAGTATTGCAATTTGTGTAAAAGTCTCGTAACCTTTTTCATTTGGTTAGTTTGTTACACACCTAGTACAAGTATTAAAATTTTCTCTAGAAAATCATAGCAAATATTGCGATAAAATTTCTCTCTGCACAAAGTATATTAAATTAAATCATATTGACCTGTATAGGCGCATGCATATAGCAAGTCCGGCAGTCGAGGTAGAAGCATGCAGGAAGAGACCCGCTCCTTCCTGGACTTCTCCCGCGAGAATCTGAGCATTTCGAATTCGGAGCTTGAGCAGGGCTTCATGAGGCCCGGCCGCCTACGCTCATGCTGCTGCAGCCGTCAGACGGTGATCAGCCTGGCGGCCCTCCTGCTGGCCCTGGGCTGCGCGGCTCTGGAGCTCTGGAAGCTGAAGCGAGTGCTGAGCAATGCGCGGGACATCGAGACGCTGCGCCGCGACGTCGAGACCTTAAAGCATCGCTTCTTAGAAAAGGATCTGCTTGAGGAGCTCAAGGCTTTTGAGGAACAGGTGGGTGTTTGACTTTGCGAGTGTCTGTAGCGTAGCTACGCTCGAGGATCGAAGAATCTATAGTCGTTAGAAGAACGAACAAATTTATTGAAATTTTGCTATAAAGGTAATCGTGCGCTTATTAAAAAACTATTGGTTGCTACTTGATCAAAAAAATTTAGCTCTGGAGATAGCATCTTTTTTTAATAATCCAATTAGGAATGAGTGAGCATCTTTCTTCAATCGCCGGCAAGATCGTTATTTTTTTGAAAAGAGGAATTTAAGGGTTAATTAAATGAATTCTTAATTTAAGTACCCAGCGAAGGGATTATTAAGATTAATTTTGCGACTCCCGCGAATTTTTTTCCACTTTTTCCTGCTTTTCGAACGTAAGAACGAATTTTTTAAGATGAAAAGCTTATTTAAATTTTTAAAATAACTTTTATACAGACTTTGCGAACTGATTAAATGTTGAAAGTACTGTTCAGTTTTTAGTAAAATTGTAAAGTTAAGTGTTTCTTAAAGTTTAAGTCGGAAATTATGCATATTTTATACTTCATTAGTTAATTAAATGATGGAGTCTTGCTAAAGGCATTTTTTTCGGAACATCGACTTTTAACGTTACTTTTTTTTTAACTTTTTCACTTTTTAAAAGCAATTACTTGAATTAAAGATTTTTTGTCTGTACACACCGAAAAAAAAAGTAATTGTTACTGTTTCGCAATAGTAATATCTGCTAGACTAGAAAAAGTAGATACTACTTTACAGAAAAGTAGCTTTGACGGTTCTGTAAAGCAGATTCTACTGAAAATTCGGAAAGTTAAATTTACTTCCAATTTTACAGTTAAATCTACTGTGCAAACAGTAAAAACTACTTTTTATTTTTTTCGGTGCATGAATGCATTTCCTAACTGCAAAAACAGTGCAATTATTTCGGTATGTTGTAACATAAACGAGATAAACCTTCATTGTCAACATTTTCAAGTAACTCTCATTTTTATATTAACCGATCTGAAGGTAATTAAATAATAACAATACGAAAGATTAGAATATATTTAAATACATGATGAATTGTCCGATTGTCGCGTAAAAATAATCGGTTTGAGACGGAGAAGCACAATTTTAATGTGCAAAATTCAGTGTTTACTCAATTTGATAAAAAAAAATTTCAGTTAAGTCGTTCTGCTGGGAAACCGCAGAATTAGAATAGGAGGTAAAAGCTTTGCCGTGGGTAAAGCTAGCCGCTGGAAAAACATTGGATTAAGCGAAGTTCGCCCAACTGGCGAAAACAGTGCTCTCCCTAAAACGAGCCCCCGCTGGCGTTTTGTCGGCATTAATCACGTCGGAATTCCTGAAATAAACACGCAAAAAAAGGAGCAAATCGCAAGAGGTAAACACGTGATCGTGGAAATGGCAAATAAATAAAAGATGCTGACCAAAAGGGATCCGTTGTTGCCGCCGCTCTATTATACCGGCATTATGCAATTCAACCCGCCTACGACTTTCGCCCCTCTACCATCACCTTGAACGCGCTTTTTCTTAGTTCAGCGTATTTCATTTGCATTTGCGGCGAACGACTGTCTGAAAGATTAATGGAGTTTCACTTAGACCAAAATTTAATTGACAAGTACAATACACGTTGTACAGTGTATTTTCAGAAATTGCTATAAAATTGCTGATCAATGTGAGGTACACGTGTTTCGTAAAATTTTTGCGGACGCACATCGTCAAATGTATGTGCTGAAAACATATATTAAAAAATAATTAGTTTGCGTGAAAAATTTGATATAAAAATAGTTTACGTAGAAAACTTAATTAATAAAGAAACAGTATACTTATAAGCTAACGAAGAATTCAAGGTAATATTTACTATAAAAGTTTTGGACAGGTCATTTGAACAATTTACGCGAAAAGCTTCACAATTTATACCAAAAGAAAATTCAATTTTTGTAGAAGAAAAGCTCTATAATTTATTACAGTGATTTTCCCATAAAAACGTCTGAGGATTAAAACTATTCTTGTGATTCCATTTTTGACATAACTTTTATGTTAAGTTTGCTCGTGGGGTAGTTTCTCTCAATGTATTGAGTCTAGCTGCTGACCAAAGAAATGATTAATATAAAGAAAAATTAAAAAAAAAAATGTTGACTTATCCATAACACTAGGTATTATTGCGTAGCACATTCTCAAGAATTAGTGTTATATTTCATTACGATCGATGTGACGCTATATATAATAACTTCAACATAATCAAGCGAATATAAATTAATATTTCAAAAAAATTAAAAAGTTATAAAACAATGAAGTGATGAAGACTAACGTAGTGAACAATGAAGACTGCGTATTCAGAAGACTTTCGAATCAAAAGCAATTCGAATTAAACAAACAGACGAATAATCTCATGTAATTTCAGAAAAAAATCTACAAAAAATGGTAGGAATTACATTTTTTCTTGTATACCATGAAAAAGTTTAACAATTTTTATATAGTTGAATGTTCAGGAAAAAAATTAGTGGTATTATTATCTAAATATCTGCACTACAAAATTTTCCGTCAGAAAAATGTTTATCGCAAACGACCGCAGCAATAAGCAACGGTACTTAGACACTATATAGGCATATACGGAGAGGAAAAAAATTTCTTTTGTTTGGTATTCGTTTAAGCAGCTCACGTTTTAGCTCTAGCGTGCAAAAGGCAATAGTGAAAGCAAGTGCGCAAGTGACAAAGTGGAGTACGTGCCGAGCAAACGCCAATTCTCGTAACCGACTTAATTCCACTGTTAATAACCATAATCGTTTGCACTTGATGGCTTTCTTAGGCGGGGACGCGGGGCATATTGCCGAGAGGCCTCTCGCGTTATTCACAACTAATCGCCCGTGCAATTTCCTAGATAATTGATATTATCCGTGCCGTATCGTTCGATACAAAGCACCCGACGATGCGTGCACTGAGCATAACTCCGCAAATGCAATTAATTTACAATAAATAATAGAGCAAGTTAATAAATTGATAGAAAAGTTATTATTAATTAACCCCTTGACTGGCAGTGTATCGTATATGCACAAACAAAAATCGTGCCATTACTGGCAGTGTATCATATATGCACATATTTAATTAGACTAAGTCATTGCGGCTACCAGTTTTGGCACGAAATGTCGTAAAAGCTCTGCCAGTCAAGGGGTTAACCCCTTGATCAAATGATTATTTGTAGGATGAATTTTTAGTAAAAAATAAATTTAAAAAACGGTAAGAATTGCGGAAATTAATTCAAGTACCATTCAAAAACAAACTGCTGGGCAAAAAAAAAACTGTATAAACTGCTGCAACTATATATAACTATAAACTGCTAATGAACTGTTCGATTCTGCTACGTTAAATTGACACCTACTGACACTACGTTTAAAAATATTCCCAAGTACTTTACCTCTACTTGCTCAACAGGAGATAATCAGTAATTTCGAATTTGGAATTGCATAAATCGGCAGTAATTTATCAGTTTTCCATCAGTAGTTCATATGATAGTTTTATAGTTTATTTTTGCAAAGGTGGGTCGTTAATTTATAAAAATATAATATATTGTAGTACTTATTTACATATTTAAATTAGATCTTTTAGATTTTTAAGGATGTTGATGACTCAAATGATCAGCGACGAGCCAATTTAAATTAATTTAAGCCCTGATCATTTAAACCATCATCATCCTTAAAACTCGATCACCTACGATCGTTCAAGTCACTTATCACTTGTAGATCTTTTATATTTATAACATTGATATAGATAATGATACTTAATTTCCATCATAATTTCTTTTTGAGAGCCTCTTGTACCCACTAAAAGAGATAATATTTTTTTTTTGTTTACTTAAGCAATTGAAACCTATGCAGGTTTATGTCTGCTTTACATAATTATCTTACATTGGTTTTTACACTTTTAGCTCGCATTCTTTCAAATAATTTATTACATAGCGGGACGCTTCTATGTGTGTCAGATTTAAGGTGGTAGAGATTTTTTATAAGAACGATTCTTTTTAAGTCACGTAAGGGGCGTGGTAATTTATGAAGAAAAGAAAGCAAATTTAATCAATAAATGTGTCCGTAGTATGGCATCAAACTTTTAATGCTTATATTCTGCTATATACTCTCGTATTCAAATCCCTTAAAATTTATGTCACCATTTCATTTTTGGCGCTGCTTCTCTTAATCAAACTTTTCATTTCTCTGTCAGTTCATTCATATTAGTAGCTGTTGTTAACATAATGTTATTATTCTTACCCTTTTATACCCTGGAAATCTACATTTCTTAGTAATATGATTTTTGTACTTGTGTTGCCTTCGATATGGTTTTCTAATGTGCACATTCTTTTGAACACTATAACTTTTTAGAAAATCATATAATATAAGTTTTTTTTTTACCTCTGCCATACCCTAATTTATATTACTTATTTTTCTACTTTCTCATTTTCTTATACTCTACTTTGAAAAGACTTCTCTTTGAATCCCCCTGCCTATTGTCTCACCCATACTTCGTAGCTTCAAACTTTCAGGCATCCTTATTTTTTACTGTGGCCCTTTTCTTCTTTTTTCTACAGCTGTCTTCGTTTTTTTCACTTTATTTCTTTCTGGGCCGTCATCGACTATTCGCAATTTTGTTTCTCTTATCCTGCACTTATTTTTCATCAATTCTAGTTCTGGTCCTGCTTCTACTGACTTTATTTTTCCTATGTATATGCTAATTCCTTACCTCCCTTGTGAGCTACTTCAGTCCTTTCTCTATGGTTCCTTCC
The DNA here is from genome assembly GCA_035582955.1 of Sycophila texana. NCBI lineage: Eukaryota > Metazoa > Arthropoda > Insecta > Hymenoptera > Eurytomidae > Sycophila > Sycophila texana. Next base: position 2,444 of record JAWWEN010036399.1, on the reverse strand, counting down.
TGTTGTTCTTATCTCTCTGATATAGTATATTACGCCCTCCACCCTGTATAATAAGAAATGTCTCAGATCACATGTAATTGTCGATCGAGGCGAAGCCGAGGTTGACAAACATGTGATCTGAGGCTTGCTTATTATACAGGGTGAGGGTTGTATACTATTTTTCACCCACAGCGAGCCGGAAGTCCAATTTCCCGATCGGCGAAACTGGACTTTCGGCCCGCGCGGGTGAAAAATACATTTGCCTTTCTCTCAGTTCTCTCCTTCATTTCCCTCTCGTACTCTTATTTACTTAGTGTTTCTGGTATTTGGCGTAAGTATCCCTCGTTATATAGTTACATTTACCACTTTCTCTATACCCTCTTCTCTGCTTCAATCTCACTTGCAGTGCTCCCTTCTTCATTAGTTTGGACTTTTTGATTTTCTCATTCACTTTTTAATCTCCTCAGTTCTTTTTTCAACGTTTGTTTTTGTTTATCTTCTGTTTTCCGATAAATTTTGTTTAGGATGAAATTTTCTTTTAGTTTTTCTATTTCTCCTTCTACGTTGCTGTTATACTCAAAATTAAACTTATTTTTTCAATATTTTTACGAGCCAATTATCTTCTTGTAAAGAAAATACAAGACTACAAGACTAAATGGATTTCGAGACACTCTTTCTCAATGCATATGTCTAATACTGATCGATTGGGCTTATGAAAAAATTCACTGCTATTTTTTCTTACATTACCTTTAACTTGAATTTTATTTAATTATTCTATTTATTTTTTAAATCTCTTTATATAATTTTAAGTTCGAATAAGCTAATAATAGGCCATTCATTGGAATAAAATTAAACAAAAATCACCGAAAATGAAAAAGTATACTTGGATTTTTAATATTAAAAAAATTTTCAACATTATTTTTAAATGTCGCAATAGTACAATTTTATGTTGAACGCCCAACTTATTCCAATAAAATACGCTAAAGACCAAATCTGCAATAAATAAATTTTTTCTAAATAAAAGAATGTCACTTGTCAAGTTATTTTCGATAATCGTACTTAATTGTGCATATAACATTCGAAAATTATATAGTATATATAGTCTTCTTTTCTTATGGTCGTTTGCTTCTTATGCACTACTCTATACAAAACCTAAAAGTCTTGCGGAAGCAGAGTTAAGGACAAATAATAAACATTAATGAAGAATATAACTATAACATTTTAATGAAGAATAACTATAAGGATCTACTAAGTCAACAATTTTGAACGTTATAGAACCTCATTTTTTGACTTTTTCCATATTTTGATATGAAAAAAAACAGCATAGTCAAAGGTTTAGCAAAATCCCAATACCCAATAGGTGACACTTTTCTTTTAAGAATCCACTGTAAGTTTAGAGCTCCTCATAAATTCTGGTTCAATTAGAGAAAGCTAAGTTTACAGAGAACAGCATATCTTTAGTTCCTATACACTAGTCTAATAACGTATTAATAATGAGTTTCTCACAAATGCTGGTTCAATTAGAGAACAATGCATAAATCTAAAAAATTCTTCCCCAATATGCATCACTTTGAATTATTCCGAAGCGGTCTATTTTATTTAACGCTCCGCGGAAGTTCGCGCGAAATTCGCAAGGAACTATAGCAATGACCCAACTTTGTTGCGAGCATTAATTGAGACATCAAAGTACACACAGGTAACCGCAACTAACTTGCGTTTCGCCGCGGCTTACGTGTGCCCGGGTCTCGCTCTCTTTGAGTAAAAACACGAGGCGGGCGATTCCCGCGGGACTGCGCGACGCTCCCTTCGAACAATCGCTTTTGCGCATACTTTATGTAATTGAATTTCGGGGCTCGGGGAAATGGCGATGCGACGCGAATATAAGAGCCACGGGAGGAGCAAAAGAAACTTTAATGCCGCCGCGGGCCCGCGACTAATGCTAAATCTAAACGCGGCATGAGCCTGTATACTCATATCTGCCATCAGGGCCGCTGTATCCTTTGCTCTGCAAATTTGCATTGAATTTTAACCGCAATAAGAATTACCTTTGCGCCTTTGAACTTTAAGCTTTTTCTTAGAAATTTAGAACGAAGCGCTTACTCTCTTAGTTACAAGTCTGTAAAATTTTCTGCTGAAATATTTGCAAATGATTCTTACATTTATGTATAATTTCTGCCGATTTTAACGCCCGAAGAAAATTGTGCAGAATCTTCGCATAAATTTTTACAAGCACCTTACTAGATTTTCTTGCACTTCCGATTAGTGCAACTTTGAACTTTTTGGATAATCACAAGTTCTTATATTCAATGAATGTATTTATTTTTCCTTAAATGAATATTTCAATGTAATTTTAAACATTTTTGAAGCTATGCTTCTTATGGCGCGTCACGTGAACTTGAGGGTAAATCCAAAAACTATGTAGAAAAGTATGAAAGGAAGGGTCTGTTCCCTGTTTAACAAAGAAA
>JAWWEN010036378.1:0-14089 GCA_035582955.1 Sycophila texana | reverse complement strand
TTCTGTAAAGCAGATTCTACTGAAAATTCGGAAAGTTAAATTTACTTCCAATTTTACAGTTAAATCTACTGTGCAAAGAGTAAGAACTACTTTTTATTTTTTTCGGTGTAGGTATCTTTCAAATTAATTACATATCACGTAATGAAAAGATCCAAAATATATGACGGCGTTTTAAAAGTATGTCATACTAACAAAAAATGTTATATCGAAGAAGAAATGTGTAAAATAAATTCAGTTAAAAAAAGCAATTTAAAAAAAAAATTTCAACTGTTTCACGTTCGGCCAAAAGAAATAGCTGTCGACGCAGTCAAAGCAAGAAAAATAAATGAAATTACAATTCAATTATACTAATTCAATTACTATGCAAGAAAAATAAATGAAATTACAATTCAATTATACTAATTCAATTACTATGCACACGATGAATGATCATTGCGGGGAGTCGACTCGATACACTTACCCTGATTAATGAAACTCGAACGAAACGTTAACCCCTTCACGTCCTTCACCTCGCACAATCAACCCCCACCCGCGCCGCGTATTACACCTACAACGTCATGCGTCCATTCCAGACCCCCTCGCGCCTCGCAGGGGGCCCACCATAAAATTAACCCCCTTTCACTTTTTCCATTATCTCGGCTACCTTTTTCAAAACGAAAAAAAAAAAGAACGAACGAGGAAAGTATACAATCGCGCGAATCCATTACGCCGAGACGCGTGTCGCGGACGCGTGCAGGAGGACGGGGAGTGCGTCCTGTAATTCAAACTGGCGCGCCGCCCCGCGCGCCGCCGAATGAAAGGAAACTCCGTCGAGCGCATATATATATATAAGTACTCTCGGGGGCGAGTCGAATTTCTCGTTCGAACACGGCCCCCTTCAATTAGCCGGACGTCCGCGGCGAAGTTGCATTGTTGCTCGCGGCGCGTAAGGTAGGTGGGTGTAAGCGCGCCGCCTGGGCCCGAATTAATATTGTGCAACGCCGCGCGCTGGACGTGTATGCACTCGAGAGCGCCGGTATACAAGTCTACGTGGTACTTTATTTTGTAATTCGATGATTAGACGACAATCGGAGGTGGGCCCCGTGGCTAACCGCCACGGCTGGGTTCTCCCCGTTGCAGGATAATGCGATTGTGTTGACTAATCAGATGATGAAAGTATATATTTTCTTATTATTTATCGAATTTTGCGTTGTTTCGGGAGTTCATTATGAAATTGATAAAAGTTTTAATAAATAAATTGTGATGTAGAATAATGAAATTTTTTTTTGGATTATTATTCAATTGTGTTTTAATTTTAAGTTTGATTAGTTTTTAAAAAACGTAATTCGGTGTGTCAAGATTTAATGAAATTTAATACGGATATTTTTAAGGGGTAATTAAGTATTATTAAGTAATTAGTTTATTTCAGTTTGTATTTTTTTTTTTTTTTTTTTATTTGTATAGTTAATTCCTTCCCGTTTGCGCCACTTTGACGCTATATCAGTTTGTATATTTTTTTTGTGATATTTCCTATTTTCTATAAAATTAGTAGTTGCAGTAAGCTCTTTTAATTTACTCCCCGATAAATAATATGTTATTTTTTTAACTAATGTGTGTACAAAAGAACATTTACATATCTTTTATCAAATATGTGCCCGAGTAAAAATTATTTTATCGATCGCAAAACTTTATAAATTTATTTCAAAGTAAACGAAACATGCCCACGAATAACAAACTTTGTTTTTTCTTTATCAGAAAATTGAATAAGCATCGCACTTGAATTAGTTACAGGTCCAGTTCCGAAAATAAAGTTTTCGAAGTCAAGCCATTGGGTGACTTAACTTTCGCCACGAGCCTTATTCCACGTCGAATTACCGCAAAGCTGGCGTTTGCTCTTACAAGAAGCCGATCCGAGGCTCTCGCGAGAAATCGCGCCGCGCGCGCAAAAGCAATAAGGAGTACGAACGCGAGCGACAAAAAGCGGCTATAAATAAACGAAAGCGCGAGCTAAACGAGTGCAACGCGTCCGGGGCTGGAGAGTTGGACCGATCCTCGATTTCTCGCGCGTCAAAGGAAGTGGCAGGAGACGGAGATCCGACGTCGACGTCGAGGGGCCCGTCGCTCGGGCGCAGCGGTGCGCCGGTGTGACGGGACAGCGTGACGGCTCCTGGCAGCCGCGCTCCATCGCCGACAAGACGCAACGCTCGTATTTTTACCTACGACTGCGGGGTTGCACTCGCTGCACGATTGTTCGCATCGAGTGGGTGCGCCTACAGATTTTTTTTTTACGAATTCGGAGAATTTATTATTAATCGAATGATACTGCGGCGGCCGGCCGAAGGATGCGCAGGATCTTATTTCCGGTACCATTCACTATAATATTTTTACGTTGAATTTATTTAAAATAATTGGTGCAGTATAATAATGAAAGATGCGTATGAGTCCTAAGAGATGATTATGATCGTATACTTTTCCGTTTATTTTGTAGTATTGATCTACAAGACATTTATAAACAAAATACTTGGAAAAAATGATTCGTCGATTGTTTATGACTTATTTGTTTATTTCTAGAAACTATTTTGAGTTTATTTTGTTTAATTTCAAGAAATACAATTTTAAGTTTGTTCGTACATATTATATTGTTATTGTCAATTGTCGTAAATATTTTATGCGACGATCACTTATTTATACGTAATACAATTATTTATATTCTATAAGTATTAATTTATTTGTCTTTTCATTAGTCACTTCTATTAAAAAGCGAGTGAAAAGCATGGACTCTTAAAAATGGCAATAGCTAATTAATAATGCATTATAAAATTCTCACTAATGCATCATCATGAGAAAAGACAATCTCTTGTAAGATTTATTAAAAACTTTAGAAACATGATCGCATTTCCAATAAATAACATAATCAACGATTTCAAAATATTAAATTATGTCAATTCAAGATAAATTAAAATGCGTTACTGCAATTTTCAGTGCATAAAACTTTAATCTTCTCTCATTAGTCCCAGATGCATTTAATAATCTTCACTATTACAACTATACTAAATAACGAATTAAATGAACTAATCAAATAACTTATTCAAGAAATCAACCCCGATTTTCGCAAAATATCAAGCCGTCCGCAGTTCTCCCCGAAAAGCAAAGCACGTCAGCCGTCCTCGGCGAAGTCACAACAAATGAAAGCGCCTGCTCATTGCGACTATATCAAAAAAAAAAAAAATAAAAAAAGAAGCACATGGGCCGCGCGAGCTAATGAGCGAACAGAGAGCTCCGGGGGCGGGGGAGCCAAAGGGGGAACAGGATGAAGTTTCGCGGACGCGCGCACGTGGTCCGGCCGTCACGGTACGCCGCGCGCTCGGGAGCTTTTGCGCGAGTGCGCCGGAGCCGCGGGGCTAATCATAGCCTCCTACCCTGACAACCTGCCTCCTCCGATTTTCCGCCTAGCCGTCGGACAACGCGCCAATCTTATCCGCGCAGTCGTCGCCGCGCGTTAGCCTCCCCGACGCGACTGCGCTCTACATTTTTCGCCTCCGGCCTCCGGCCTTCTCGTGGAAATGCCGTGTCGTTCCCTTCCCTCTTTTCTGCTTTTTCTCTCTTTCGTTTTGGAGAGAAGGATGGGCCGCTCTGCGTTGATTAAGCCGGTTGATCGGTTTACGCGAGCTTGCCAGTTGTGGTACTCTGTTTTTGCTCTTTTTTGCTGATGTTTTTCAGCGTGAGTCATACAATCAATCAATAATTTGAATTGAATCGTACATTTTAATAAAATAATTTACCGGAGGAAAATAGTGAGTTTTACAGGGTGAAGTGAAATGAAAAACACGTTTAATATGCGGTTTTACCTGAACAAAAACGTTTTTCAAGAGATAAGCACGTTTCGTGAAATTTTCGAAAAAAAAAGCTTCATTTACGTGAAAAAGCACATTGAGCGATATTCTTTTCATACAGCACAAATAACACTATCAAACATTTTGGAATAAACGTTCTTTCAGCAATTTGTGTTTTTAGAGTCGCTAAGAAAACACATTTTATCCATAAAACGTGCGTTTTCTCGTGGAAAAAAGATGCAAGGAGAGCTTTTTTCGCGGTAAATTTGAATTGAGCTATTCAGCATTTCGTATTACAAAAAAAAAAAAAAAAAAAAAATGAAATACATATATATTTTTTCAAAGATAATTTCATGTCTAGAAGGAAAAACAATTTGCATACTGTGAAACGTTGTTAAAAAAAAATTGAAAAAGTAACTTTATCATAGAAAAAGCACTGCAAGCTCGACTGACTCATTTGCATTACACGCGAGAGTAAATAGAACGAAAACAAATCGCACATTGCGTTTTGAAAATTACATTTCAGAGCGGGCGTGCAGGCACGCGCAATTTTTCTCGACGACTGAAATTAATGAAAGGAAATCGTAATCTCGTTAATGGAGCCACTCGCGGCTGACCTTCAACGCCCCAGCAAAGTGACTAATGGCCCAGCGGGCAAAAACAGCGAAGTACCATCAGCTCGCGATAAAAGAACCGAGAACCCTCTTTGATCCTCTCGGGCCGCCTAGTCGTCGGAACATTGTCACCAAATCTGCAGTGCTCGGCGCGACGCGCGAAAAGCTCCCCCGCCCCCTCTCTTCTGTGCACCGCCGGAGACCGATCTTATTTTCGGAGCGTGCACGCGAGCGTCGCACGCGTGTATTTTGGACCCGATTCATGAATTAACGTCAGCATCGATCGCGCGCTCTTATGACAAGCGACACGGCCGCGGGGCGAATGTATTTTTGCGCGGACCGCGCGGGGCGGGATTTTAAGCGCGGCACTTGGCGGGCAGATCGCTCACCTGCACACGGGCCTCGGACAGCGAGACGCGCGTGGCCAGCTCCTCTCTGACGAAGGCGTCCGGGTAGTGGGTGCGCTCGAACACCCGCTCCAGCGCGGCCAGCTGCTGAGCCGAGAAGGTCGTGCGGCTTCGGCGAGGCCTCCTGCTGCCGCTCGATGACGAGTTCTCGTTGCAGTCTTTAATCAGAGATTTAATGCGCTTTTAGAATGAATATGATTATTTTTTTTTTTTTTTTCCGGCGAAGGATTCATAAGAGAAGTATTATCTCATTGAGAGGGATACTATTTAGTTTAATTATAACATTAAATTGTGCATTCTATAAAATTAATTTGGTGAAGATCGTGTTAATTTTTATTGAAGCGTGGATTAAATTACATCTACAAGATGATTTTTGAATAATGTGCACTGTTGATATTGCGTGATCGAAATTCAATGTATTTCAATGTTCTGAAAGGAAATTTTATCGTCGAACATTAAAACTGAAAGCGATTTAATTCCAGCAAAAATGAATATATATAAAATTAAAGTACTTACATAATTTTACTGTTAAATTATTTAAGTATATTAGTTGTTTTAACATTGTGTATGAATTATAAAAATTTTGTTGGAATTGCATTTGCTCATTTATTAGAAATTAAACGAGGAGAAAATATTTAATATTCTAAATCATAATTATGCGGATATTATAAGTTAATCTAATCACTTCGATACACGAATATCATCGATACCAACATGTGATTTAAACATATAAAATTATTCATTTACTCTTGCGAGAATAAACATTAAATCTTTATATACAAGGAATGCATAATTTTACTTAATTAGAATAAATGTTTGCATCATAAACGGAATCTCCGTTGAGACTTTCGTCTTGCACTCGAAATTAATAGTCGATTGTCGAACGTCACGTCGCATAATTCCAACTAATAACATTAATAACATTAATAACAAAGAGAACAAACTACAAATTTTTACCCAATAACTTCCACACAAATTTTCCCGATGAAATCAAACGAACTACATTACAAGACTTTGCAAAAAAAGAAAAAAAATAAAATCTCAACATCAAAAGTATCCTCCACGATCTCCCTGCCAATCCAGAAAAAGCGCAAACAAAAAGCGCGCTCAGCGAGCTTGCATTAGCAACATTCCAGCGAGCCGAGAGGCGGCGGAGGCACGCGAGCACATAAGGCGGCCTGTTTTCGCGGTAGGAGGCCGCGACATCGCCGATCGCAATTTCGCGGTCGTTTGGAATTCTAGCGCGAGCGCCGGGTCCGCGCGCCGGCAGCGGGAAATCGCCCGCCGGCGGCGACGGCGGCGTGAATGCGGCCCTCTGTGCTTAGCGCGGGGCTCATCAAAGCGGCATAACGCGAGCCGCATGCACGCCGATCGCATCGAGCCGCTCGCGCGCCGCTGCCCTTCGGCCGATTCGACTGGAAAATCGCGCGCCTTTATATGCGGACGCCCACTGGCCCGAGTGCGCCAAGCTGCCTCATGAAAGCTCCTTTTTGTTTTTCCTATTCTCTTATATTCTTCTTTTTTTTTTTATTGCTGCCTTCATGGGAACAGGTTGCGCTTTATTGTATCGAATTCTTTTTTACTTTCGTTTTGGCGATAGTAAAAACTATACGGAATCAAAGATACGTTTTAAAGAAATTTGTGATTTTTTGTTACGATAAGAAGCTTTTTAAATAAATTTATGAATGTTATGAGTACTTTCATTATTCATTTATTAACTAAATTACGTTATATAACTAGATTATTGTGTATTACACATAATTTTCTTTATAAAAATTTGGTATGATTATTGAATACGTGACAAAGCAACATATGTTATTTTATTTTAATTTTATAACTCGATGATAATAGTATTTTTCGATACAAGGGTGTAAAAACTGATTTTCGCAAGTGAGTGAGTTTATCGCCTGAGCGAAGCGAGGGTGATAATCACCCACGAGCGGGAATCAATTTACACCCATGTGCCGAACGATATTTTTTTATACAGTGCGTAAAAGCAGCACTCGAAGATTGCGCAAAAATGCGTAAAGTACTTTACACACTACTTTACGCACACTGTATCAAAATAGTATTGTAATCAGATGATATTGTATTACCTACGAGAGATTCAAGATCATATTTTTTTGTGAAAAAGTAAACATTTTATTTAAATCTTCTATATAATCTATAATCATTCAAATTAATCCGAAGATTAAACTACCCTAGAGTTTCGTCACAGAAGGGAGCCTAATCCTACAGCAACGTATAAAATGGGCTCCCCGAATGAATAAGCCATTATTTTATTTCGCGCAACCGGCGAACCCATAGCCAAGGGTATTGCTTGTCAGGCGCTAAATCAAGCGAAAGTTAAGCCTCGCGTGCGCGCAGTCGCCCGTAAAAGAAGGCGAATACGTGTATCCGGGCTCCGGTAGAATCGGCGGCGAAAAGCCGAGGGACCTACCCAAAGTCTGATTCGGCGTCGAGAGCAGCCGCGAGACCGTGAAATCCTGGGGTGCGTGCGAGCTCGCGCTCGTCCCGTTCTCCGTCTCCGACAGCATCTTCGCAGCCGCTCGGATAATCCCTCACCACCTCCGCATGCCGTGCTCTCTCCTACACTTTTTGCGCCTTGTCACTTTTCCTGATCCATTGCGCTTTACTCCGCTCGCGCATCCGACGGTATAATATACACGAGAAATCCACGAGAATCAAATCGCAATTCCAGCGGTAGCTCGAGCAAGTACCTCGATTCCGATTCCGATTTACAGGGACTATACACCGCGGGTGATCGATCGCCGATATCCCCGGACGGAGCAATTAAGAGTCGCTTCTCTTCGCGGCGGTACTAATTCGTGGGCCTCTCCTCTCCTCTCTCGTTCGCTCTCCTCCCGGTGCGATCGTCGCGAGAGCAGGCGGGAGGGCTCCAAAGCTCGAGGCGGCAGCCTGCCAACTGACTCGCGACGAGTTAAGACGTAGGCGCCGAAAGTGAGTCTCTGCCCCTTTCTTCGCTGCCCCCCTCGCGCCGCGGGAATTAGAACGTTTTCGTCGGAGGAGGAGTAGGTGGAGATCCCGGCCCCGATGGCTCCACCCTCATTAGCCTCTCATTGGAGCCTCCGCGGCCGCTTCCTCGCTTTTCTCGCTCAGCCGAGCGCCGAATCGGGCCGCGGCTTCGCGACTCCAGCCGATATCTTTTAATCTGCATATAATACTTTTATTCGCGGTACTGGGCGCCTGGCGAGCGACGATCGGAGGTGCTTTTTGCAGCCGTGGGTGAGCGATCGCCCCGTTCGATTTCTGGCGAGCTATACGCTGCGCTCTTTTTCTTTTGATTTTTGATTGATTCTTTTTCTATAGTGTCGTCGTTGCGGCGCGAGCAGCCAATGGTAAATCAAGTTTGTTTTTGGATATTTGATATATGAAAGTGCGGAGGGTATTTTAAGGGTGGATTTGAACTTTGAAATTTGTTCGAAAAATTGAAGCGTAAGCGCGTAGCTTAATAATCGCATTATCGTCGATGTTGGGAGAAAAGTGTATAAGCTTTATCGAGGGGCAAAGTGAGGCGAGAAATACGACGCTACTCGGGGACGGTTAAGAGATGCGATTTTAAGCGTATTACTGATTTTAATTGAATTACGCGGGCCTATTACGCGGCCGCAGCAGGGAGGAGAGGGAGCTGCGAGTCGGCGGCGAATTAGACGAGGCGACGATGACGGGGAATTGAATCGGAGGCGCGCAGTCATTTTGTTGTCCAAAGTGAATTGTTAGCCGAGCTAAGTTCGTGTGTCAGCCGACTGATTTAATCAATTATCGCCATTAGACGGAATTAGCCGCTTAATTCGTAAAGTTTCAATCTTCCAATTTGTACGGCCAAATGATTTCGCTTTACATAAACGACCCTCGGTTCATCGGTTAACGCTCCATTTATCAATCGCTAAATTCATTTGAACTTAATTTAATTCGATATTTTTATCGTTTTTATTTTAATGCGCTCCGATTTTTTTAATCAACGGGTGAATTTTATTTTAGGATTGAGCGGGGAATTATTTGTTTGAATTTATTAAGATATGCATTCTTTAATTAAAATTAAATTTATGCTCTATAAAAGAGGAATATATAGAATTTTTAAGAAATTTTAATAAATCAGTGCATACTAAACTATGCATACTAAATGTAGATTCAAAATGATATCACAAAAAAAAAATTAAAAAAAAATCTTTTCTGACAACGAAACAAATCAATTACGGTTGAATGTGCCTAACGATTTTTAACTTTTTTTACGCTTACATCTAACTGAAGTGAGTTACGGATTCAGAGCAAAAAATTAAAAGTATCCTTTGCCAATTTGATTCTAAAATAAATTCGCGAGCGGCGATTGGCGCCGGCGCCTTGATCTGCCAGCGGGTCTTCCAAGATCCGTCGGATCGTCGGCTCGGTCCTTTGTCGAGGCCGCGGCTGCGCGGCTGTCTCCCGTTACACAAGGGTGTCGTGTGTCGCCTCTTGCTCCGCAGCCGTCGTCGTCGACCTTCCTTTTTCGCCATATAGGTCCCCCGCGAGAACAGACCGCCCGGCTGGACGACGGACGGAACACGTGTGGCCCCTATAACAGCCCTCCTTCGTATTCGCCCATTTTTCCCGGCGAAAGTCGCAATTTCGCGGAGATGCTTTCTTCGAAATTTTTCAGATTTTGGCCGATGGGTTCGTCGAATATTTCGCAGTTGATTTGAAATTTTATTGTCACTGATTTGATTAAATCTGCTTCAGTAAAAAGTGTTTGATAATAGAAGATTATCGAGACGGTGACTTTGTGTATACAATTTTTGAGTATACAATTGTGTATACAATCTCAAATCAAAATTGAATCAATGTGAACGAAAAAAATTGTAATTACAGCAATTTAAAAGAATTTTATGCTTAATGTAATTGAAATTCATTGCAGTAGATTAAATATTTTCAGTGGCACGATTGATTAAAAGGCGATTTGATTATTGAATTGAAAGTAAAATTCAAAGTCATATTCCACCGAACGCAATATCTTTTTGCGCCCAAAGTGCAATGTACTATCGAGCTCCTGGAAAATTTACGAGGATCTAAAAGTCAGCCGCTGAAATAAGCAATAAATCTTTTATTAGACTCCCCGCAAAAAGGCCTCCTATAACCGAGATCGAAAATGATAATTGAATCGCGGGCAGCGCCGACGAGAAACCGCACACGCGACGCTCGCCGCATGAGCTATCGTTATTTAATTACTCAGAAAAACGCCGATCTCGGCTGTTCGAGCGAACGCGGCGGCTGTGACTCTCGCAGCCTCCCCTCGTCCGGGACCCAACCGACAAATAGCATGCGCGCGCGCGGCGCAATAAAAGGATCCGAAAAATCGCATCGTTCGCAGACTTCTATATAAAATCCCCGACGCGCTGGCGGCCCTCCTCTCCTCTCCTCTCTTTTTTTTCCCCGAGTCTGTGCGCGCGCGCGAGTATCGGGCTTCCTCTGCGCGCCGCGAGCATAAAAGCCAAAACCGAAGGAGGGTCGCGAATGAAGGAAAAAAAAGGAGCCAGAAAGAGAAAGAGAGACGGAGACGGGCCAGGCGCACATCGACGATGGCGAAAAAAGGGGGATATAGACAGCTTGTTTAGCCGCGTCTTTTTCGCCGTTTACGTCCTGCGGGCCGCGCCGAGGTAACGGATGTGTGTCAACCTGAGTACTTCTCTCTCTCTCTCTCTCTCTCTCTCTCTCTCTCTCGTGGTCCTCTGAAAAGATACGCGCCGCGCGGCCTCGCGGACGAGGCCCTCGTTTTTGTAGCGTTTTAATGGAAGGTGCGCGCCCCTCGTTGCCGGGCAAACGCGCACAATGAGCGGGGAAACGGGATTGCGCCTTGGCTTCCTCGCGCGCCGCACCGGACCTCGGCCGGTTTTCCTTCGGCGCGCGCGGCTTTGGGGCTATTGGAGATTGGATTAACAAAAAAAATGTCCCGAAGCCATTCGGTTAAGCGTTTGTTTGAAGATGAACTTGTATTCTTTCGGGCCTCTCTCTCTCTCTCTCTCTCTCTTTTTTTTGCGCCTTTCTCGCTCGGTGAGAATGTACTTGCCGACGTTTCGGCAACCTTGGCTGAAAGCTTCTTTCTTTTATTTCTTAACAGGCTGAACGATTCGTGAGATTGGTCGGATGCAGATTAGATTTGCCTTTAAAGAAGCGAGTGCAGCGTGTGCACAAAAGTAAAATTTAACTCGGAGAAAAGTTTCAATAAACTGAGTTATTTAGTCTCAATCTGATATATTGTTGTTTAAAAAATGTAAATGAATAACGTAGAATGTGTTCAGAGTCTTTTAGTCCGTCTCCCAAGAATTGTATAAAAATGACTTTAGGACATCGTGAATCATTCATTTAGGAGAGAACGAAATGTATAACAAAACATATCGTAAAATAAATTGTAGGAAAAAGGGGAACACAAGGTAAATTCGGACTTGCGGTAAACTAAGACACGGTTTAATATGAGATACAAAAATGCATGCCTGTTTTACGTAAAAAATACGTAAGCGCTGCTAAACCACGTTATTCAAACTATAGACGGTTTTATAAAAATGCATCCGTTGCATCCGTTAGAGAAAGTGCTTAATTGAGAAAGTAATTAAAGCAAGAACTTCGCAGCCATTCATCATGATTTATGTACCTGTGGTTGATTTGAGGTGCCTGAAGATTGGGAGACTGTCCTCGTATTGTTACACCTATACAGTTCGAGTTTGAACATCCGAAAAGAGACTGCTCCACATCAATGAATAAATAATAACTTAGAAATTTCATTTTTAATTAAAACCATATCATTAAAAATAACTACTAAATCGCAGAATCGCCAGAACTTATCGCTAAGCAACAGCGCACCATTATCCACTCTCTTCATCAATAAATTGTTTAATTATTTCTTAAATGATAATAAAAAAATATACCAAAACAAAACAAATGAAATTAATCCACCAACAAAATTTTACCTAAGAAATAAAGTTATATTAATAGAATCACTCATTATAACTGCCAACAACGACTGACCGACCAATTCCCTCGGACAATCCCCAAAACCGATCTCGCTGTCAATGAAAAATTCGTTCCCGCAGGCCGTAACTCAAGGCATCGATAACGCTCGAGCGCGCCGTAATCACCGATAATAAAGAAATCGGCGCGAACCGTCCGAGCATGTAAATCCGCGCGCGGCGCGGCGCAACATCTCTCTTTTTTTTTTTTCGAGGCGCGCGCGGGTCTTCTCACGCGGGGCGCTTCCGAAAGACCCTCGGGGCCGGCTGCCGCGAGGGTCGCGAGTCGGTCAGCCTGGAGCGCGGCATTGTCCGAGGCTCCGGCCGACAAAAAGAGAGGGAGAAGAAAGAGAATACGTGCGAATCGGGAGGAAAGCGCGAGCGGCATTGTCGGCGCTCGTCCACGCGTGAGTGCGCCGCGCTGATTTCGAGGTGGATTCGGCGTACCGTTTTTTTTTTTTTTTTCGTCGACTCTCGCGGACGGTCGTTGGCGGCGTGTCCGAGCGTTTTGCGATTTTTTTATTTTGAACTTTTTCTTTTTCGTTTATTCGTTCTAATTTTGCGATTATTTCTTTGTCATCCGGGCGGGCGAGCGGTGGAAAATAGCGGCGTGGATAAGCCAAGTATTTTTCGCGAGATGCTCGGTTGCGGTGCCAAATTATGTTTCCGTTCCTTTTGTACGGACGGGATGATCTGTTGAATCAAGTTCGGCTAAATTATGAACTGAGGATTTATTGTACGATGTTCCTTTGGAGCGCGAGCGGGAATATATACTTGGCAAAGATTGCAAGTTACACCACTGTAACTATAATAAAATTCGCGCAAAAATCATTAATTTGAGCTGATACACGATCCGCGCTGCTTAGTTCTTGGATTAGAAGGAGCGTTAATATTAGCGCACAATAAAATTAATAAAATAAAAAGAAAAATAGTATAGTAGCAGGATATGTGAAAGTAAGCAATAGTCAAAGGCTACACGTACGCAGCCTACTATTGACTTTTTAGCTAAAGTATAGAAAACACAATAGCGTTCCGATCGAATTTCGATATTCTATCCCAGACTTTATTGGACGACTATACTATTCTATTCGACGGCTACATTCACACATCTCGGTTCGACCTAAAAGACGTCGTAAACTCTGCAAAAGAACCGCCCACTTCGTATCCCTTTCGAAGCGCGCAATCGTGGAGGCCCCTTCGCCCATAGCGAGATCGCGAAAACCCGTGAGCGCGATAAATCGAGGCGAAAAAACGATCGCGCCCGTGTGTACACAGGGATGAAAAAGTGGCCGTTCGTGCGCCGCGTTATCGAGGGGCCACGCGCAGCCATCGGGGGCCAATGCTAATATTGACACGCGATTACGGCGCGTTGCCGGGAGGAAAAAAAAAAGAAGGAGGATAGAAATCCGGTCGATCCGGGGCGTTCGATCGCTCGCTCCGAGGAGCTCTCGGGGTCTATGCTTTAGTCATTATGCCTCCGTAGCGCCGCTTGGCTTTTTTTCCGCCTTTTCTCCCCTGGACGCGGCTAATGGTATTTGCGTACCCGGGCCGCGGCGCGCGCTCGGCACGAGTCTAATGATCCCTTATGCGCCTGCTTTTCTCTCTCTTTCTATCTCTGTCTTTTTTTATTGATGATCGCTAGAGATGTCGACGAAGCGCGCAATCGCCTTTTAGGGAGATCGAAGGGGTGGATTGATTGTAGTTTTGCGTGGCTCGTGCAGGCATTGCATATATAAGGCTGCATTTTATTTGTCCGTATAATAACGTAATTAATGACTTCTATCAAATGGTCCGATTGTATCGTTTATCATATTTAAATTTCTAAATTACCGGAAAATATTTATTTATTTTTGATTTAAAGAAGCATGCACTTTCATTATGATTATTTATCATTTTGATCAATTCGTTGCTCAAATAATATAAGTATAATACTTTTCGTTAAGAAGTATAGGTAAAATACAAAATTACTATAATAAATGTAAAGTGACTGAGAAATCGATATTTTTTCCTAAAATTATATCTTTCAGTAATCTCGCATAACGACATTCTTTAATAAAACGATAATTATCAGTTAAAATAAAACTGCGATGATCTCGAAATTGATCGTTGTTCATTGACAAAAATAATTGCAAATAAAATTTCGATTTGCATTGGATAATCAGTGATAAGCCATTAATTAGGTTTTCTTCCTATAGGGACGAAAATTCGATATTCGTCCCCATTTTTCGGGCCGAAAGTTGATGTTCCGTCCCGCAGTG